>JAJOZX010002568.1:0-170000 GCA_023014485.1 Bathynomus jamesi
TTTTTTAAATATAGGTAAAGAATCGGTATCGGCATCGGCTAACTTTTGGAATCGGTACATCACTTATATAGATATATATACAGTACCGTGCAAAAGTATGAGTCCACTGTCAATCTGATAACTATTAGATAATCTGTCGTATGAAAATTGGTTTTCATACTAAAATACACATTAACTAGAACTTCTGGTTCATATTAACGTATAACTAAGTTAATACTTAAGTGTATAAAGTTGTATTAGCTGGATGACCTTCTAGTCTGCATAAATTGGACTTGAGGGTTGATTTATTATATTACTTATAACGCATGTGTTTAAAGATCTAGCTAACTATTGATGATGGATCTGCAGTAAATGCTCCTAAGCTATTGTTATATCAGTATTTACAATTAAAAGTATTGACATATTCACTTAAATTCTGAAAAAGAAATTTATCCAAAACGTTTCTCATTATAATTATAATTCATGCTGTTTTTTTTCTTTCACAGGCTTAAGAAATGACGAAAAGTACAATTTCTGATGAGATTAGATAAAAATAATACATCTGCATGGTGAGGGAGTGAATCAAAGAAAAATAAGTGAAAAATAAGGTGTTTCTAAAACTGGTGTAAAAACAATCTTGGTTCGTCAGAGATCAAATGGGACCCCCAGTTGGTCGTCCTAGATTAGAGAGGCCTTCTAAGCTTTCTCCATCTGATCTACAATATCTAAAGATTACTTCCGTTCGAGACAGATGCAAATCCAGCACTTCACTCGCTGCAGATCTCGAAAAAACAACAGGTGTCTCAGTTGATCCCTCTACTGTACGAAGGAAGCTTAACTCAATAGGTCTCAGATGTCCAATACTTGTGTTCCAAAGCATATTTTCTTCTCTTCTCTTTATTTCCATTCCTTAAAAGTGGCTTTTTTGCTGCAACACATCCTTCAAGACCTACTGAGTTAAGCTTCCTTTGTACAGTAGAGGGATCAACTGAGACCCCTGTTGTTTTTTCGAGATCTGCTGCGAGTGAAGTGCTGGATTTGCGTCTGTCTCGAAAGGAAGTAATCTTTAGATATTGTAGATCAGATGGAGAAAGCTTAGAAGGCCTCTCTAATCTAGGACGACCAACTGGGGGTCCCATTTGATCTCTGACGAACCAAGATTGTTTTTACACCAGTTTTGGAAACACCTGTAGATTCACTTATTTTTCTTTGACTCACTCCCTCACCATGCAAATGTATTATTTTATATCTAATCTCATCAGAAATTGTACTTTTCGTCATTTCTTAAGCCTGTGAAAGAAAAAAAACAGCATGAATTAGGATTATAATGAGAAACGTTTTGGATAAATTTCTTTTTCAGAATTTAAGTGAATATGTCAATACTTTTAATTGTAAATATTGATATAACAATAGCTTAGGAGCATTTACTGCAGATCCATCATCAATAGTTAGCTAGATCTTTAAACACATGCGTTATAAGTAATACAGGGTGTACATAAAGTCAGGATCTATTTTTGTGAAGCACTTGGAAATTATATGGAATTCAATCATAAAATGATAAAGTGGTAACATTTATTAAATAATTAAGAGTAGGATTCGACGTGACGCCCATCAGTATCCCTGCACAGCTCAAATCGTTCCGCAGCATTTCTAAACACATTCTGGAGCATTTGCGGGGTTATGTTATCTGCAGCAGTTCGTATACGTAAGTTTTCAAGACTCGTAATCTTCGTCTGAGAGACGTGCGACTCGATAAAGCCCCATGCAAAGAAATCTAAAGGGGTTAAATCTGGTCATCTCGCTGGCCAAGGTCTGTTGCTTCCGCGTCCGATCCAGCGATTTGGAAAACGTCCATTTAGATAATCCTGAACAATTTTGGCATAGTGACAAGGAGCACCATCATGTTGATAGACGACGGGGATAGGATTGTTAGTACCGTCGTCTATCAACATGATGGTGCTCCTTGTCACTATGCCAAAATTGTTCAGGATTATCTAAATGGACGTTTTCCAAATCGCTGGTCGGACGCGGAAACAACAGACCTTGGCCAGCGAGATCACCAGATTTAACCCCTTTAGATTTCTTTGCATGGGACTTTATCAAATCGCACGTCTATCAGACGAAGATTACGAGTCTTGAAAACTTACGTACACGTATACGAACTGCTGCAGATAACATAACCCCGCAAATGCTCCAGAATGTGTTTAGAAATGCTGCGGAACGATTTGAGCTGTGCAGGGATACTGATGGGCGTCACGTCGAATCCTACTCTTAATTATTTAATAAATGTTACCACTTTATCATTTTATGATTGAATTCCATATAATTTCCAAGTGCTTCACAAAAATAGATCCTGACTTTATGTACACCCTGTATTAGGGTGCCACTTATTTGGGGTGTTTTTCATTTTTTGGGAATTTCTATCAGGACGGGCGCATTTCTGGTGTCATTCCGTCTAAAAACATTGTGTGTAAATTATTTTTGAAATAAAATAATAATTAGAACTGCCTCAACGAGGTCAAAGTTTATACTTTTTGTCGAAAAGTACTCATGGCGTTCTGTTATCATGTCAGTTTTCGTTTCGATAGCTGCTGTAGTTTCTGAGTTGAAAAATGATAACAGACAGACAGACGGACGGTCAGAGTCGTTGGTTTAGTCTTCCGCACTGGTGTACAGAAGACTAAAATGAGGTATTATACAGGGTGTAACACGAGTTTATCCAAATATTGATACAGGCGAAAGAACATGTTATTCTAAGTAGAAAATGGGTTGGGACGAGTTTTGCCAACACTAACAGTGTTTCATTCTCTTTTTCAGTGAGTTCTGAAACGACGTGATGGCTTCGGCAACAAGATCTAAAACAGCAGTCTATCTCCTGGGGACCGTGGACCACAGCATCACAGGAAGCATGCTGCCTACGGGAAAGCAGGCGCTTCAGTACTTTTTCCACCTTCACCTTGACGTCAAGAAGCCGATCAAGGAAGCAGCCGCTGAGACAGTGACCGCAGTCAAGGAATTCTGGGAGCGGTCCCGTATTCCTACGCAGAAAGACCAACGCGCAAGGGACAAGGTTCTCCGAATGTACGAGAAGTGGCGGGCTCTGAACAAGAACTCGAAACGGCGCACTGTGACCCAAATCAGGAACGAGGCCGAGTTCCTCTCATCCCTTGACCGCCTCTTCGACATCGCACACGAACAGGCGATGTCGATGATCACAATCGAAGAGGACAGGGAGTTCCTGACGGGACAAAGGGCCGAGGTGCGGCGCGGCCGCATCTCCTCCACACGTGACATGACGCTGCACACTGAGGAGGAGCGTGCGAGGAGACAGGAAGCGGAAAGGAGCCGCCGGCAAGATGATGAAAGGGCGAACAGAGAGAGCTGAGAAGAACTCGTCGAACTGGCATCGAGCTCCAGCTCAGGTGCAAGCAGCCCGACTCGGTCACCGACACGGCGTCGTCGCCGAGAAGAAGAGGAAGAGCTCTCTCTCCCGGGCCCGTCCACGTCGAATGCAGAAGCATCTACGACCCCTTTACCACCCAAGCGATTCCGCGCGTCGAAAAAGATGATCACCCCTGATCTCTCCGCAGCGATGGATCGGACGAAACTTACCGACCGAGGTGTTTTTTTTGCTGTCGGCGGCTGCGAGGAGCTTGGGCCACGACCCTGAGGAGCTGGTCTTGAACCGCGAATCCTCCCGCCGCGACCGAGCAAAGTTCCGTGCTATGGCAGCAGCGGAAATGAAGGCAGCCTTCCATCCTACTGTGCCGCTGACCGTTCACTGGGACGGGAAAATCGTACCAGCGGCTGACGGAGGCCCTGCTGAAGATCGCCTTCCAGTTCTGGTGTCTGGGGAGAACGTCGACAAGCTTCTGGCTGTGCCCAGCCTCCCCGACGGCACCGGCCGCGCCATGGCGGAAGCCGTCCTCTCTGCCCTCGAGGATTGGGACATCAAGGGACGGATCTGTGCCCTCTCTTTTGACACCACCGCCTCAAACACAGGACTCTCAGGAGGAGCTTGCTATATCATTGAGCAGAAACTCGAGAAGACAGTGCTTCATTTGGCTTGCCGCCACCACATCCACGAACTGGTGTGCGAGAAGGCATTCACGGCGTGCCTCGGTCCCTCTACTGGTCCTGACATCCTCCTGTTCAAACGATTCGCCGCCCAGTGGGACTTCATCGATCAAACCAAAGCGAAGCCTTCGAGGATGGAACCATGCCGCAGCACCCGAAGGACGCCCGCGACGACCTGCTGATCGAATTCAGCCGCCTCCTCGACGGTCAACATCCACGTGATGACTACAGGGAACTTCTGGAGCTCTCTGTAATTGTGCTGGGCGGTCCGAACAAGCGGGGTGCCCGGTTCGCTCGTCCCGGCGCCTTCCATCGCGCGCGCTGGATGGCAAAAGTCATCTATGCCATCAAACTGTTCCTGTTCCGGGAACAGTTTCAGATGTCGTCAGGCGAAGCGGCTGGAATCCGGCGATTCACCATCTTCGCCGTGTCCATCTACGTGACGGCCTGGTACAAAGCGCCGCTCCCGGCAACGGCCCCAGCCGCGGACCTCGCGCTGCTCAAGGCCCTCGTCTATTATCCGGACTCAGCGGTGGCCAAGGCGACGGCGACAGTCTTCGCCAGGCACCTATGGTACTTGAGCGAGCGCCTCGTCACCCTGGCCATCTTCGACGAGGGTATCGACTTGGCGACAAAGCGGGAGATGATTAAAGCGATGGAAGAAGAGGAAGGATCGGAGGATCCCCCGCGGCGTATCAATGTGGACCTGTCCACCACCTCAATCGCCAACAATACATTGGCCAAGTTCACAACGACTACATCAAAGGAGTTTTCAAGGTTCTGGACATCAGCACCGCCTTCCTGCTCAAGGATCCGGAGGAGTGGCGGACGGACCCAGCCTTCATCGCCGCATCCCGCCGAGTCCAGGCCTTCAAGTTGTCAATGACTTCGCGGAGCGCGGGGTGGCGTTGATGCAGTCTTTCAACCTGGCCCTTACCAAGAGTGAAGACCAAAGGCAGTTCCTCTTACAAGTGGTCGAGAAGCACCGCTGTGACTTCCCAACCGCCCGCAAGTCCACCGTGACCTCTGCGAAGTAGGCAACAATGAGAGGGAGATGGGCGCCCATGATACCCCCCCCCCCCTTGAGGGGCTAATACTCGAGTTGAGGGGGACCTAGAGTTGAAAGTATGAAGTCCAGTTATATGTTTTAGGTCAAGATTAGTAGCTTGAACAAACTAGAAGTGATATTTTATTTGCTAGAGGCATAGAACATCATGATCTAAAATTTCTACTTTTCGAGAAAATATACAAACTTTGACCGTATTGAGGCAGTTCTAAATATTGTTTTATTTCAAAATATTTTACACACGATATGTTTTGACAAATGGAACCAGAAACGCGCCCGTCCCGATACAAATTCAAACTTTCGAAAATAAGTGTCACCCTACCCTGTATAATAAATCAACCTCAAGTCCAATTTATGCAGACTAGAGGTCATCCAACTAATACAACTTTATACACTTAAGTAATAACTTAGTTATACGTTAATATGAACCAGAAGTTCTAGTTAATGTGTATTTTAGTATGAAAACCAATTTTCATACGACAGATTATCTAATAGTTATCAGATTGACAGTGGACTCATACTTTTGCACGGTACTGTATATATATATATATATATATATATATATATATATATATATATATATATCGGAATGGGTGTGTTGCCACTGTTGAATATACACCACTCCTTTTTTTTTAGGTGACTCAGTATGTTTGCTTCGTTGCATCGACAACAGAAGTGTATACCGCTTACGTTCAGGTTCTTCTCTCTAGCTTGAGGCCAATGCCAAGTCTTGAATGCTTGTTTACGAACAATTTGATGCCCTCGTCGATCGTCCACTTCCCTCAATCCGCTGAGAGGAAGGAATCGTTTAATTTTTGGGAGAAGGATAAAAAATGAGGCGTTACCCCCTTTTCTAAAAAATTAGGCGTTACCCCTTTTCACGGGATAATGCACTTCTCACAAAAAGATTTAACGAGACAAAAGTTAAATTAAAAAATTGAATTTTTATCATTTACTCGTTTTAAGGATGTTACAAACAAGCTTTCTCTCGGCGAGTTATGCGACCGACTTCCACGCTCTTTGGTACCTTGCGACAACTGACTTTTCAACTATCTCGGGTACGTCCATCAACCAGTACGCTGCCCGGGAAAACTCCCTCGGTGTCTCGTTTACGAGCGAATATCAAAGTTGCGAAATTTTAATCTAATAATGATGTTAGCAAATGAATTACAAATTTTGGTTTTATGCTTAACTTTTTACGCGACTTATCTTAGCCGAAGGGAACATTTAGAATTTAGGAGTCGTCCTTTTAAGATTACAGATTTGGCATCTCTGCAGAGTGTCGTTAGGTTTTATCAAAAAGGTTTCCGACATCTACTGCAGGCATCAAAACAAATTTATACAATAGTCAAGATAAAAAGGTTAATACTTAATTTATAAACACACAACAATATCTTTAAATGTAAAAAAAAAAAATACTTTTTGTGAAAAACCACTTAAACACAAACATATATATATATATATATATATATATATATATATATATATATATATATATGGTGATTTTTTAAACATCTGCCACTTTAAAAAGGTTTGCATTTTTCTTTATTAACTGAAATAAAGCATGAAATATTTACTGTACCTTCTCTACGTATGGAGAAATAGTCCCCTAGTACAAAACACGCTCCATATGATGTCCTCTCAGTTCATTAACTCCTGCGCATGCACATCAAAATTTTTGCAGTACTCCGGTCAAGAGTATTTGTTGAAATCTAAGAAATTTCTCGCTTTCAGTTCTTGTCTCGTGTATGGATTCTGTTTAAACACCATCTTTTAAATAATCCAACAGATAAAAAAGTCACTGAGGTTTAGATATGGTGATGTTGGTGGCCATAATATTCGTTCATCATAAACCGCGGGAAATCTGTTGGACAGAACTCTTCCGTCGAAAGCATTGCGTAAGTATCGTGAGCTGAGAAGACATCACATAGAGCATGTTTTGCACTAGGAGACTAATTCCCCATGTGGAGAGAAGGTACAGCAAAAATATCATGCTTTTACTTCAGTTACTAAAAAAGAAATAAACCTCTTAAAGCATCAAATGTTTAAAAAATTCTCTCTCTCTCTCTACATACATACATACATACATACATACATACATACATACACACACAAACTCAGAATGGCCCCCTGAGAAACTTATATATATATATATATGCACTAGAATCACAAAATAACACGTGACCTTATTAATAAGCAAACAACCACAAGGAAAAGGAAACACAAAGTCCGAGCGCTTTCGTGATATATTCACATTATCAAGGAGGAACAGAAAATAATGTGAATATATCACGAAAGCGCTCGGACTTTGTGTTTCCTTTTCCTTGTGGTTGTTTGCTTATATATATATATATATATAATTTACTAAAATGAAAATGATCATTGACGACCGCTGTAAAAGGAGGGAAAAAAACGGGCATCAAAGCCTGAAACCGCGAAATATATTAAATATTCGACGAACAAAAGACATTCCTGAGCTATTTCGAGGGAATAAAATCATCTCAGAGTTTGTCAGTATCCTCTTAGAAGTCGTTAAGGGCCCTCTTAAATAACTCTTGCTAATAACAACAACTATAATACCTTTCCTTCCTCTGACATCATAATTCCGCTTCCTATATATATACGCGATGAGCGGCGTTTCAAACAGTGCCTCCCGAGTGCCACTGTCCCCTTCACCTCCCCCCCACCAACCACTGACACAATGTTACATACTTCACTTTACAAAGGCATCCGCTAAATATATTATTCAATTAAATGTGTATACCCGCGTGGTGTTTGTCGTTGAATTTTTTACTTTATGGGGCTTGCTTAATTTCTGTGCGTTTGTGGAAGGTATCTTTGCTAGGTTGGAAAACACACATACATACACACACACATAAAATGTACTCATCTCCGCATAAGTGAGGTACCGATTTTTTTAAACGTATATCTAAAAAGAAACTAAATGACGAAACCAAAGCAAACCAAACCTCATCTTAGCGCCATCGAACCGAGATGGGCGTGATAGGGGTTTTGAAGGCAATTGAGGGCCCGAAGGGTGGTTTTTTTGAAGTTAAGTAGTAGGGTACTCGCTAATCTAGCCTAAGCTGATCTAACCTAACCTAACCAGGACCAACATATCTTTCATTCCGACAATAAAATATGTTTAAAAGTTCATATAAAAAAACGTCTAGAATGTACTGAGGTACCAAAAGTGTTACCTCACAAAAAAAAAATTATCTCACCACATCTGTGAATTACCACTCGCTCGACTTCACTTATGCCCAGTTACCTAAACACACACACACACACACTATATATCTATATATCTTTGATCCATATTTTAGATGAGCAATGAGTGCTATTAGGCGGCTCAATAAAGTCTTGGATCTATCTATCCTGTTGCAGGGGAAGGAAGGAAGTTCGAAGAAATGAGAGACTTTGTCAAAGTTTCCTTTTTGATGATGCAATTTGTAGCAGAGTAAGCTCACATCGAACCTTCGCCACCGCCATTTTCCTACTCACATTTTACGGGGATGATACTAATAACCTTCAAAGTAATAGAAAATATTTCATATTCGCTTATTACATACGTTAATTAATGAAGTTCAAAACAGACTCTTGAAAGTTAGTAAATTCTATTTTAAATGGATATTACGTACGCACACATACATTCATGTACTATATAGGTCTTACGCACATACACACATATTAATTTAGTGTGTGTGTATGTGTGAACATCAATTTAAGAAGGGAATCTTCCCATACACATAAATGAAGGAAACACGCAAATAGGAATAAATAATAATTAGATAACTATTCCTTAACTGTTACTCACATAAATAAAGGAAGAATGAAAACGAAACAAACAGAAGAAGTTCCTTTTAATGACCATAACTGAAGAACTTTTCACAGACCTTTAACATTTATCAACAATAAAATAAAAACAAAAAACAAATAATTATAAACATTTTCATAAAAATATCATTTCACACAAACACTAAATTTCGTAACAAGGAAACGTGTGTGTGTGTGTGTGTGTGTGTGTGTGTGTGTGTGTAGGGGAGAACATACCTTTCGAATGTTCCGTGCAATGATTCCTCATTTCACGACGAGGGTTAAGCATAGTTTAACATTTTAGTTGAGATGTTGGCAAACTTATCTAATTTTCTTTTTTGTGTGGACATCTGAATTCTAGGGTTTACAAGTCACGACCGCGGGCGCACACAGTAAGGAACTAAAGTGAACATTTAAGAAGGGGTAAAAAGAGAGCTGTGCGACATTCGCATGCCCGAGGGGCATTTTCTATGAAAAATCTAATTTAGAAGGGAAATCCCACATTGGGAATAGATCGATTTGAGAATTGCTCCCTTCAAAATTCCAACTTTCGGAATTCTCATTACTAGTCGAAGACTAAAATGGGAATGATCCAGACTGGAAAGCGACAATTAAAACTTTGATGATTCACCATGAAACTATTATACAACTAATAGTTATATAATAAAAAAAAAGCTTCAATAATGTCAGTCGTGAGTTCACTTTATGTTGAACGTTTTTACTAGTGGTGCACCGATTAATCGGTATCGGCACCTTTCATGCCGATTAATCGGCAATGCAAGGTATTTTCCTAATATCGGCATGCCAGGTGCCGATACCGATTAATCGGTGCACCACTAGTTTTTACCCTATTTCAATTACCTTTAACAGCAATTAAAACTATACGAGCGCTTCACTAAACCTTACGTTCTTTTTCAGGTCTGTCACAATTTAGTTTATATAAAAAATAAAAACTATCAACGTGCGTATTACACCGTCCGTGGGGGTAGTGTGTTTTTTCACAAAGATGCAGTTCCAACCTCTAATCCGATTATAAAACTTCGTGAGAAGGAATTAGGAAGAAGGAAGTGGGGAGACGGAGAATCAAAACAAATGGCTGAAAACCCAAAGATATGGGCAGACCTACAATACGCACTATATACCAATCCGGCTATAAGGAGGAAGAATCCGGTCAGAAACCGGCTGGGAATTCGAATAAGAAGCGTATAGAGTTTGATACACAATTTAAACAATTTTCGTGGAAGAAAGGTGCGTGTGTGTGTATATATATATATATATAATTTAGTGGTGGACCGGATATCCGCATCATTTTTAACATCCGCACTTCTGACTGCGGATGTTATGCGGATATTACCTCTAATAAATTATGCAATTTACAATTAAATTAGCTTATAAAGTAGCTTATAAGACCCAGTCATGCACATTTCATGTAAAGTATTAATTAGTAATGAACAAACAAATATATAAACCTCAAAATATAAATACCATTAAATCAAGAAACAGTGCCTGTGTCGCTGTGGGTACTCCACTGTGGCTGAAACTCTTGAGAAAGTTATTATTTTATCATAATGAAAACATTAATATTAATTTTAATTCTTATGCAGTGCCTCCCATAATACAGGGTGTCCCGTAAGTCTGACCCATAGGGAAAAATAATAAAATTACAAAATAGTCCAAAAATTATTACATAATCTGTTCAAAGTGTCCGCCGTTGTGTCGCACACATAGTTGAAGACGCAATCTCGACTGCGACAGCACTTTCTGAATCACAGTCGCAGAAATTTCTTGACACGCCTCCACAATGCGTGCTTTAAGGTGGAAAATGTTCTGAAGTTTGACCTCGTACACTTTGGCTTTCAAGTGGCCCCACAAATAAAACTCCAGCGGAGTAAGATCATAATAAAAAATAATAAAAATAATAATAAAAAAAATATATATATATTATAAATAAATTTTTGGACTATTTTGTAATTTTATTATTTTTCCCTATGGGTCCAGACTTACGGGACACCCTGTAGTAATATCACGAAATTTGAAAAATTAGGTTATATATTCATAATTCTATATTATATTGATAGATTAACTAAATATCCGCATCCGCGGATATCAAAATTAAAGATCCGCATCCGCAGATGCTGAAAAACTGACATCCTGGTCCACCACTAACATATATATATATATGATGAAAATAACCACGAAGGAAAAAAAGAAACAATGGTACTCAAGCTTTTTTGGAATCTTGTTTTAACAAGGCTAAACGAACTCTATCGTGTGAATAATTAATAACCCTCGCACCTTGTCGGAGAATATTTTAGTACTTCCATTTTTCCCAGGCTTTTTAGGCAATGCTAATGATGTACTTAAACTTTTGAATATTAATGTAGTATTTTCATATGACAATATTGTGAAAAATATTATAGTAAAAATTAGCCCTACCAATAATTCAGGCATTATCCATAAAATTGGTTGTAAACAATGTGATTCCTTTAACATTGGACAGACGTGAAAGGATTTGCACATGCGTGTAAAACAGCATCAATATTCCGTTAGAACGGGACAGTCGTCCAGTGCCCTTTTTGTCCATTTGTCAGAGTTATCCCACTGTACTGATTGGAATAATGCTTCAATTTTGTTTCACTCAAGCAACATTGTTAATAGAAATATTCTTGAGTCTGCCATTACTCAACTTACAAATAATTTCAACATTAGCCAGGGTCTTTTTTAGCTTGATCCTATTGTTTTGAATTCGTTCAGAACGGATTTAGACAAGAGGGGCAAAGTGCTAAAACTCTGGTAGCTTTTTCTTATAAATTTGTATGTTTCTCCTACAATTTTTATTTTTCTATTTTATTTTATTTGTGACCTATATAGTCTCGAACTTGTTATTTATTTGTGTTCCTGAGGATGTCATTAGACGAAAGCGCTTGAACACGATTCTTTTTCCTTCGTGGTTATTTTCATCATAAATATTTTTCACATGTTACTTTCGTGAAATAATTTTCATATATATATATATATATATACACACACACACACCTTGGTTTTGCTTCCGCCCAAATTGTTCATTCTGACGAAGGTTAAGATTGTTACCATCCTAGACCTACAGTTTAAGGTGGAATTCGAACTACGACGGGTAGTCAGAAATTGCAAAGTCCTTGCCCGGACTCGATCTCACGACCTCCTGATCAGCAGTCCAATGTCTTAACCACTAGGCTACCAGGGTACCCATTTATCTACCAACCCATTTTTATTGTGTAGAAGGATGAACAGCTGGGTTAGCTGCGTGCCGCCTGCCGTCACCAGGAATCAAACCCGGGACTGATAAGATTCGTAGTCAGCAATGCTAACCACTAACACCGAGGCGCATATTTTATTTATGTTACACACAAATCGTGCATGGAACAAAAAAAATTCTCAGGGGATCATTCAGAGTTGTATCATATATATATACTGTATATATATATATGTGTGTGGTGTGTGTGTGTGTGTCACAAAAAAATGCACACAGACTTTATAGATCAAAAACTTATCAAATAACACAACTAGGGGCGATGTTCAGTATCTGGAGAAAGAATATGTTGCAGGAACATTTACTGACGCAGATGCTGAAAATGTTCAAAATAGTGACATCGCCCCTATCGAGTTATTTAATAAATTATTTTGATGCATAAAGTGTGTATGCATTTTTCATGAGAGGTACGTCAAAAGTCGTCAAGGAGTTCCATTTCTTTTATTACAATGGAAATAGTACTGATAGCGTTTTAGTTCTGGTTTCGGATAATATTTGGACCATTCCGAACACACTGAAGAAAGTAATGGAGAGTGTTGGTCTTTGAACTCGCCAATGTGTTGCAAATGGTAGTGGACATTTAAATAACATTACTCTTCTTTAATAGTGTGGACATTTAAATAACGGTGACCGGAAAGCTCGTCCCCGAAAATTCGGTCCCAAGATAACTCGGTCCCAAGATAACTCGGTCCCAAGATAACTCGGTCCCAAGATAACTCGGTCCCAAGATAACTCGGTCCCAAGATAACTCGGTCCCAGAAAACTCGGTCCCAGAAAACTCGGTCCTCGTAACGTTTGGTCTCAATGATGTGGTTAGGTTAGGTTAGGAAATACCAATAACCTTCATTAATTATTTTGAAGCAACTCGTAGAGGTAGACGCAACCACAGAGAAAAGCCAATTTCTGAACTTTCTTTGTGGAATATACAGAACAGAGTGAATATGAACTTACCTAGGACGAATAATGCACTTGAAGGATTCCATAGCGGTCTACGATCTTCGATTCAAAGTAACAACCCAAACATCTGGACACTAATATATGCTTTGCAAAAAGAAAAGAATCACTGGTTCAAACAAAAATGCTACACATTAATCGTGGTGATAGGCCTCATAAAAAGAGAAAATATGTAACTAATAACCGACGCATTAAAAATGTTGTTAAAAACTACAATGCTAATGAGGAAATGGCTTTTTTAAGAAACATTGCCTATAATCTTAGTACTTTTTAGTAATAGATAAGTGAAATTAAAAATACCTTTTATGCAATAGATTTTTATGTATGCACTCTTCTAATGATATTTTCGTTAGTTAGCTTCGATTACCAATCTCTTTCTAACTAACCAACCTTTCTCTTTTTAACATATTGCTTCCCAGGAGGGATCACTTTAACATATTGCCTTCCGAATGCTTTGGGAAGCAATATGTTAAAGTGATCCAAAATTTCTTATCCTGTATCATTTGAACCCACTCAAACTTGTTGAAACGGTATAGTTTACTCTCTCCGCTGAAATAGGATGTTTTAATTAATTTATTTCTGGAATGGTTTAATAAATACTTAATAACTTACTCGCTCTTCCCTCTTTTCGGATAAGCAAACTTTTTGCAAATTAAGATAATATAAAAAAATCTTTCTTTTTCGGGATCACCTGAAGATCAGGGCCCCCACCTTCGTTAGTTAACCTTATAAGGCTAACTAACGAAAATATCACGACTTAACCTGACCAATCGTTAGGTCAACTGTACGACCTTGACGATTGGTTAGGTTAAGTCGTGATATTTTCGTTAGTTAGCCTTATTTATAAGGCTAACTAACGAAAGCTGGGGGGCCCCTCATCTTCAGGTGATCCCTTCTTTTTTATATAAAAGATTAAGAATTAACAAAACAAATTTAAATTAGACATTAAAAATAATTTTGTATTATTTGATAAAACAATAGAACAACGATTTAGAATTTCTGAAGCCTTCATTAAAGTGGTAAGCTAAAATATATATTCTCTTTTGTAATTGTGATGGTTTGAATTTCAAAAAATAAAAATGAATATGTATCATTACTGGTACTAATAGTCTCCTTATTGTATCCTTTTTTTAGAACCCCCCAACTGGGTAGGAGTACCCAAAGCTCTGTTAGGATTACCTGTGCATTACCCTTTCAAGAAGGGAGAGTTCATTAATTTACTTTTTAGTATTTTTTTAACTATATAAGATTTTTCTGAAATACATAATTAGTTATTTGATGTAACGGAAGTAAAGTTATAATTTCTTTTACTTTCCAACTTTTGGATTTTCTGCTTTACTAATGTCAATGTTTTCTTCGGTACTTGTGGGTTATCTGTCGCCACTTTTTAATATTTTTTTATTTATTTATTTTTATATATTAAGAGAAGAGGATTCTTTATACTGTACGGCATTGACGATTGGTTAGGTTAAGTCGTGCTAGTTTGGTTAAATACCGTTTTATTTAACCAACTAGCACGACTTAACCTAACCAATCGTCAATGCCGTACAGTATAAAGAATCCTCTTCTCTTAATATATAAAAATAAATAAATAAAAAAATATTAAAAAGTGGCGACAGATAACCCACAAGTACCTTTTCTTCTGTTCAAAAGTCCGAAACCAGTACATCTGCGTATCATGATTAGTTCTAAGCAGACTCGGAAGATCACGGATACTTGGCTTGTAGGCCCTCGTCAAGCCCAATTCACTGGCACGAAGCTTCCGAGCAAACGAGAAGTGATGGCTTTTTTTTTTTTTCCACCATCATCTGACTGAGAAAGAGACGATTCGTTCGAGTACCTCCTCCGTCGCGGATGCAGTTCTGGAAGTGTGGGACAGAGCTAAAATTTTGGCCAGAAAGGAAGGGAGGAAGAAGTGCAGCAACGACGAGTCAAAGAGAAACTGCGTCAGAAAGAAAACGGAGACGAGACATTAACCTTGAGCAGCTCATCTGGTACTGATGGGACTGCTAGCGATGGCAAAGACTTTGCTGTTCCTGGTCCCTCCACATCTAGGTCATTTGTGCCCCCGAAGCGAACTCGAACAACCTTTCTCATTCCTGCATTGGTAGAAACACTGGACCGCATCAAAGTGAGTGACCAAAAAGCTACTTTTCTCTCGACTTCAGCCGCGGATAGTTTGGGTCATGACATCTCAGGCTTGAGTTTGAACCGTTCGTCGATTCAGAGGCGTCGATTCAGAGGCAGCGAGCGAAACTCCGGAAGGAAATTGCACGGACAATTCGATCCGATCCATCCCTTGACCGTCCACTGGGTTGGAAAACTGCTTCCACATGTGACTGGGAAAGAGACTGGGAATCGACTTCCAATTTTTGTCTGGAGGAGGAGAGGAGCAACTTCTGTGAGTTCCCAAGTTGGGGCGTGAAACTGGTGTGGCGATGGCTACTGCAGTGGAAAATGCAATCCGATCCCGGAGGATTGAAGGCATGATACGAGTCATGGGCTTCGATACCACGACCTCGAATACTGGGAAAACGAATGGAGCTTGCGTCCTTCTTGAAAAGAAGTTCGAAAAAAGTTTGCTCCACTTCGGCTGCAGATATCAAATCTTCGAGGTGGTGCGCGAGGCATTCTTCTCAACTGGCATGGGGAAATTAACTGGGCCAAACATCTTGCTTTTCAAGCGATTTCGGGATTAATGGGGATTCCTGGACAAAAAAAAAGTTCCAAACTGCGATGGATGACGATAATTCAGCTTCGCTGTCTCGGATATCCGTGATGAAATTCTTGAATTCATTGAAGAAATGCTCCGGACTCAGAAACTCGGAAATGACTATAGGGAGCTCTTGGAGTTAGTGACGATTTATCTCGGAGGGACGCCGCTTCGAGGAGTGGTTTATGGCTCCAGGAACGATGCATCGCACCAGGTGAATGGCGAAAGATCTACGTTCTCAACGTCTTCATGTTCCAAGACCAGTTTAATCTCACGACCAGAGACAAGGACGCGATGCATATTCATTTTCCTATTCATGTCCACCATTTACATCAAAGCACGGTACCGAGCCTACTTCCTAATGTCCGCTCTAAGAAACGACCGATAGCTACTCCAGACTCTTCAAACCTACAAAACCTTGGATCCACGGGTTGCGAATACCACACTGAAGTTCATTCACCACCTTTGGTATTTATCCGAGGAGCTCTTCGCTCTCACCTTCGCCGACGATGTGTCCGTGGAGACCAAGCGTCGTATGGTCCAAACTCTCGACAGCCACGGGAAAGAGGATCGGCAGAACAGAGCAACAATCGAGAAGGACTTGAAGACAAAGACCAAATCACTGGAAAACAACAGCCTTCAGTTTTTCGAAACCATTAGCCTCAAATCGGACTCCTCCTCCTCCAAGGATCCAGTCCAATGGGAATAAGACGAAAAGTTCGTGAAGGGGAAAGAAACATACAAACAGCTCCGGGTCGTTAATGATAGCGCGGAACGAATTCAACCTGCTTCACACCACAGACGAGGACCAAAAACAGTACCTTCTTTTGGTGGTCAAGGAACACAGGAAGAAATTTCTTGATGAAAAAAAATGTACCAACATGAAAGCTGTAGGAGCAAGTTGTTCTTTGATTCTGTAGTATGGGAACATACTACACTAGTAGCTTCGAGCTATCTAGTTTCCTAAGGTTCTACAGTAAATTTGTACATTTTTTCCCTCCATTTTCACTGAATGGTTGAGAGAGATATGCATCACGGATGCAGCTTTTTATTTGTTTTGGTAGCTAGCTCGCTGTATGCATGATGCACACTGTACAACACGCACGGTGTACGGTCCTGATGGTGCTCCTCCTGTTGTTCTTAAGAACTGTACGGTCTGTACCTCTGTGCTGACACCCTGCCTAGGCAAACTCACTTCCCAAAGCGTCCCTCTCAACAGTCACTCAATATTTCGCGTAGGACGGCTATGGAACACCTGACCTCTGATCTTTCTGCTATCTCTAATTGGGGCAGAGAAAACCTCATGGCTTTCAATGCCTCAAAAACTCGGTTCCTCCATCTGTCTACTCGTTACAATCTTCCACACGACTATCCCTTTACCTTCAACAACACACAACTCAATCCTTTCTCTCTTAACATTCTTGGCATTTCCTCTTCTCATGATCTTTCTTGGAAAGATCACATGTACTCTCTTTCCAAAACACCTTCTAAGAGGTTAGGTGTGCTGTACCGCCTCCGCGGTATCTTCGCCCCGGCTCAGTGGCTCTCTTTGTACAAGGGTCTTGTCTGCCCCTGTGTGGAGTATGCTTCTGATGTATGGGGTGGCTCAACCCACACAGCCGTATTTGACCAGGTGGAATCAAAGGCTTTTCGTCTCATCAATTCCCCGCTTCTTACTGACTATCTTCAATCCCTCTCTCTCTTTGCCGCAATGTTGCCTCACTCTCTCTTTACTATCGCTATTATAACGGACATTGCTCTTCTGAACTCTCTAACTGCACGCCGCCTCCTTTAAGGAGAGCGCACAGCACCAGAGTTTCGACACTTTCTCATTCCATTTCTGTCCGACTCTCTAACGCAAGGGTTAATCGGTATTTTCAATCTTTCGGATACTCAACCGGCCAACTCTGGAACAGGCTCCCTCAATCCATCTTTCCCCCTGTTTATGACCTCCAATCTTTCAAACGCAGTGTGTCTAGGCATCTCGAAAACCCTGGACCTTGATTTTGGCTCTTCTTCCTCTATGGGGGGGGGGGGAGCATTTTTGCGGGCATTCACCCTTGGCCCCTCCTTCCTGCAAAAAAATAATCACGGGAGGGGGGGGGTAAGAAACTTTAAGAGCTGGTAGCGATGCCTTAACATGCTTTGATTCCTTTTAAATTGTGTGTACTTTAATGTTCAGTCAATCCTCATAAATGTACGGGGTGCCCCAAAAGAAAATACTATTTTTTTATTTTAGCCCCTGAATAAGGGCCACCGTAATATATATATATTTTTTTTTTTTTTTTTTTTTTAAGTTCGGGAAGAACCGATTCGCCTCTATTTAAAAGGGCATATCTCAGCGGAAAACAAAGAAAAAGTGAGAGGAAAGACAGAGGAAAAAGAAAGGGTGTAGGGGACAGTCGAAGTGGAAAAAGACCAAGGATGAGAAAGACTGCAGGGTCGAGCCCCATCATCCTTGGGTGCTAGGGCCGGGAGGGCGCACGTGAAACCTCCAGGAACAAGCACGTACAAACGAGCACAAAGAGCACTCAAAAGCACGAGCTTAGAACCCCCTTGCGGGGATATATATATATATATATATATATATAATTATTCGTTTTTACAAACCGTAATGTTAAGAAATTTACCTCTACAATTAAGGTATGAGCTTTTCCTTTGTAAAAAGAACGAACAAACGCACGCAAGGAGAAAACTATTCCAACTTATAATTCCAATTTAAAATAATAAATACAGTATCGAGATATTTTGGCTTCGTAGAAATATGTGTATATAGCAAGGTTAGTGGAGAAGTGGGTTCGGCTGTTACGCTTCGATAACTATCAATACTGGCCCTTGCGTCCTTGGAGGGTAAGAGTTTAATTTGTGCGCGACGCGTTTTGTGCCGACTCCTTGCTTCTCATTAGAACATATAAAGGGTAGAAAAGTTCTGCCATTATTTCGTCTGATTTGGTAGACTATATACAGAGGGGTAAGAGAGAATACTCAACTGCGAAAATGAAAGGCGGGGGGGGGGGAGAGAAGGAATGGGGACTCACCTAGGGATTGCTGAGGGGTATTATATATATATATATATATAATATATATATATATATATATATATATATATATGTGTGTGTGTGTGTGTATATATGATTGAACTCAGAATGGTCCCCTGAGGTTTTTTTCATGATACGCACAGACCGTGCATGGAACAAGGAACTCTTCTGGAAAATTAAATCACTATAGTCCGAATAAGTAATGGTAAATGGCAAACACTATAGTTTTTCTTTTTCATGATGTTAGCCCGACGTGGGCAACGGGTCACTCGCAAAAAGGCCCCAGAAATATAGCTTCCTTCACCAGCTATCTGCAAAGCAGATAGGATCCAGCCCCTTGCTCCTTGTGTCGGGCTAACATCATGAAAAAGAAAAAAACTATAGTGTTTGTCATTTACCATTACTTATTCGGACTATAGGGATTTAATTTTCCCAGAAGAGTTCCTTGTTCCATGCACGGTCTGTGTATCATATATATATATATATATATATATATATATATATATATTATAATATATATATATATAATATATAATATAAGAAGCTGGGGTGGGAAACGATTGTGAGAGGGGGTATAAAGTATTACTTCCTTAAATATTTCGGGAGAAAGACTGATGAGAGGACATAGCAAACACACACACGCAGGAAATGGGGTTAAAAAGTAGCCTATACTTAAAGTAATTTGAATATATATATATGGGAAAATAAAGATGACATTTATATATATATATATATATACCGTATATAAAGAACCCCCATCACCTTTGAAACAGTAATTATTATAATTACACTTTAATTACGTAATTAACGAAATATATATATATATTATTGAGGGGCGATAAGCATGACCTTCGTAAAATGAGGAATCATCGCACGGAACCAGGGCTGTGGAGTCGGAGTCGGAAGCAATTTTGGTGGTGCTGGAGTCGGAGTCGGAGTCGGTAAAAATGTACCGACTCCGACTCCGACCTCAATATAAACTTTAATAAAATGTTTTTGTGTGTGATATCACTGGCAGCTATGGTGGTTAAACCACTTAAATAATAAACACAATGTTTTCCATTTCAGACACTAATGCCATTAATTCATTTTTTCTTTTCAGATAATATTTTTTATTTTTAATGCTTATTTAATTTCGAGTTCTTTCTAAATTTCATAAGTTTTTAACTTTCAAGTCTAAAACCCCTTTCACAATGGCAAAGACACTTCCAACAAAGTCTGCAGTTTTTGAATATTTTACAATAACCACAGATGGGAAACATTTCGTGTGTCAGTGTATGATAGAAGATGATGATGATGAAAAATTATGTGAAGCAAAATCAGTGGTTTTACTGGCTCTGATAAAAATGCACCAACCAGAGCATCAAATTTGAAAGACATTTGCAGCGTTTTCATCCCAAAATTTTAGAAGTTGTCATTGAGAAAGATAGTAATAAAAACCTTGCAACTACTTCAAAGTTAACAAAAGATCAGAAATCTACTGAACGACAAGCACCACTTACAAGATAGTTTACTACAGACAAAGTTACCGTAACAATGACCACAGATGATGATGATTCACGTGGTGGTGATGAAATGCCTCTTGTGTAATTATCATCATAGCAGATTTAGAATTAATATACCTTCGGAGTCGGAGTCGGATAGACAAAAAATTGAGGAGTCGGAGTCGGTTTTTTATGTGCCGACTCCACAGCCCTGCACGGAACATTTGAAAGGTTGAAAGGTATGTATACACGAGGGTTGTTCAAAAAGTAAGTTACGAGGTGTTTTGAAGAAACTGTTTTATTACAAGGCAAGTAATTATTACAAGTATTTTAACAATTAAACAACTTATTACTACTTTTCTACATAATCATCAAACAAATTTACATATTTGTCGTAGCGTGGGACAAACTTTCCGATGTCGGTCCTTAGTTTTTAACCAGTTTCGTACGGCCGCTTAAATTGCATCAGGATCGTTTTGAAATTGTTTACCTCCGAGGTGTTCCTTTAGGACTGGAAACAAATGGAAGTCACTTGGTGCAAGGTCGGGACTATGGGGGGGGATGATCCATGACTTCCCAGTGGACCGATTCCAAAAGTTGGCGTGTTTGATTTGCAGTGTGAGGGCGTGCATTATCATGCAAGAACACCACACCCGCAGTAAGCAACCCGGGATGCTTCCTTCTGATAGCCGTGCGGAGTCGCTGTAAAGTCTCAATAAGAAATGGCATTTATTGTTGTTCCTTTTTGCACGAATTCAACACGCAAAACGCCTTGATGGTCTCAAAAAATCGTTACTATCACCTTACCAAATGATGGTGCAATCTTGAGCTTTTTGCTTCGTGGTGACCCCCGATGTTTCCATTCCACGGACGCCCATTTAGACTGGTGTGTGATGGTGTACCCAAGTCTCATCACCCGTCACAATGCGCTCAAGGAAATACGAACCTTCGACCGAATACCGCTGAAGAAAGGAAAGCCTGCAGGCCATTCTCAGTCTCGTGATTATCCGTTAACATTTTGTGTATCGAACGCGCACAAACTTTGTTGAACCGAAGTTTGTAATGAACAATGTTGGATATGGTTTCAAATAAGAGACGGAATGTTGCTTGAAGTTCACGAATTGTTACTCTTCCGTTTTCACGAATAGCGTTGTTGATTCGTTCAATGTTTTCATCAGTTGTTGCATTTGCTGGTCTTCCACTTCGCGCAGCATCACTGGTGCTTTGCCTTCCTTCCCGAAACTTTGCACGCCACTTTGATACACTTTGTCGACCTAAAACATCCTCTCCATACACTTCAACAAGTTGGCGATGAATTTCTGCAGCGGAAACATTTTTTGCATTTAAAATCGAATCACAGCACGCACCACGTCAGGGGGACCACGTGTCTAGAAGAGCAGCCATTTTTAACTACGGGTAAACCACATCACAGTGTTGCCACACATGCAGGGCCGTAACTAGGGTTTAGAAATTAGTGAGGTCCAGATTTTTTTCGAGCGCGGCGGGACGAGCAAAATTCAGACCAAAATGACATCTACAAACACAACCCAAGCTATACACTAAACACAAAACACAAAACGCTCGACGCTCCCTCTTTTCAAAAGAAAAGCGGTAATATGCGTTCATACACGGAGAACGGTTCAGTCTCTTTTTTTTTTTTTAGGAAATAATTACCGAGGTCCGGACCTCGGCGACCTCATAGGTTGTTACGGCCATGCTCATAGGTAGTTACGGCCATGCACACATGCCTAACAAAATACTGTACTACCAACAACATTATTGTACTATGCATAATGCACCGGTAATTAACCTAGTAAACTTGCTTTTTGAACAACCCTCGTGTGTGTATAAATATACACAGTAAATAAACTCCATAACATTATGATTCAGCCAAAATAATAAATACACACATTCGTACACTGTAACTATACAAAATGAAAAATATAAACATATACAATTCCATTCCGCGGCTTAATAATACTCATGCGATAAATAATAAAGTAGAAAAATAATAATAAAAAAATCCATCTGAAATAAACATAAATTTGTATTCAACAATATTGAAGAAAAAGAAAACCTTCAAAATGGATTTTGCAGAAAGAATGCTAAAGAAAATCCCTTGAGAATTAAGTCCATTTTTGCAGAAAAACACACTTACACAAACAAACAGACAGAATGATGGACAGAAAACAGATAGACAGACAAAGACAGGAGGGAAGAAACTAATGGATCATGGCAGCATGAAAAATACAATAATTGTTTTTCGTTTTATATATATATATATATATATATATATATATATTATAATATAATAAGAGAGCTGTCCGTCTGTCTGTCTGTCCGTCCGTCACACTTTCAGAAATTGTAAAAAAAATTCAGAAATTGTATTACGGGCGGCAATGTGAAGCTAAGATTTTCATGACTGTGTTCTTTTCTGTAGTTTAGCAATGGGGAAGGGTGGGGGTGGGGGTAATGGGGGATGGGTGGGGTAATGGGGAGGGGTGGGGGTAATGGGGGGGGGTTAGCCCCCAAGTTGTATGAATGGGGGTGAGGAGGTTTTGGGAGATACCAGATTCAGAAATGTTGACACAATGTGAAGCTCAAAATTTTCACGGCTGGGTTCTTTTTTTGTAGTTTAGCCTGTCTAACCGTCAGCGAAGCGGCGGGAACTGTACTAGAGCTGTCCGTCCGTCCGTCCGTCCGTCCGTCACACTTTCAGAAATTGTGAGGAAAAAATTCAGAAATTGTATTACGGGCGGCAATGTGAAGAAGCTCAAGATTTTCATGACTGTGTTCTTTTCTGTAGTTTAGCCTGTCTGTTTGTCTGTTTGTGAAATTTATCCCGGGCAGTAATGGGGGATGGGTGGGGTAATGGGGGAGGGGGTTAGCCCCCAAGTTGCATGAATGGGGGTGTGGAGGTTTTGGGAGATACCAGATTCAGAAATGTTGACACAATGTGAAGCTCAAAATTTTCACGGCTGCGTTCTTTTCTGTAGTTTAGCCTGTCTAACCGTCAGCGAAGCGACGGGAACTGTACTAATATATATATATACTAGGTGTAACAAAAGCCGTTCTGTTCTCATAGGGAAATAAGATATAATAAAGTTTAACGAGAAAATAGTTTTAACTATACATTACAAACAATACAATCACGTTACCAATTAATCCAGTACATGCTCGTCACTCCAGTAACGATAATTGTGGCGATTCACTGTTCCATTTAAATGAAAACAAGCCTCGTCGCTAAATAAAATATCGGAAAAGATTTCCCTATGAGAACAAACTTTTGTTACACCCTGTATATAATAATAATACGCATTACCTTAAAATAACACTAGTTCTGTAGAAAAGCTACTGTATATAATCACTGAGCTGTATGCTTGAGGACATAAACGACAATTTTCTGATAAGTTCATGTCATTTACGGCACGCCTAAGGCACAGTGCCACCATAGCAAAGTGAAAATCCAAAAGGTATAAACAATCACGTGAATAAAAACTTCAAAATAGATTAATTTATCCGTTGTCGTTCTGGCGATCATCCGCTGTTGATTTCTTCTTCTTTTTCGATTCCCTTCCTGGGTGTACAGAGGAAATTACGTGTGACGTCACATTCCATATATGTATATTTGTCTATACCAAAGATGGTTACGTATATGGAGGGATTTTCTCTCTGAATTTAAATAGCCAATTGTCTTAACTTTATAAGACGCCTATTTATGTTTCGGCTATCTGAAATACAGTAAAATTATGTCTTTTTGACACGGAATTAATTGTAAATGATTAATATGCAAATTTCGGTTAATGTTTTCCTGCGACACACGATATCAACGAAGTAAAGATAACCACGAAACAACTTTCTCATAAAATCTTAATTCTAGAGAGAGAGAGAGAGAGAGAGAGAGAGAGAGAGAGAGAGAGAGAGAGAGAGAACTGTAATAAATCAAACTGCATCTAAAACTAAATGAGAGTTCGCATGAGAAACTTTCAGTAAAATTTGTTACAGTTGGAGCTTTTCTCCTCTAAATTCAGTAATAATAATAATAATGTTTGGGAGTGTTCAACATCCTTCGCAATGGCTTTAAAGGTCATGTGACGGAGAGGACCTACAGTACAGCTTTTACGCGGAATCCAAACTATCTAAGAGTCGATACATCATCTAAATTCGGAGAAAGATCCGTCCAACCAACTGAACAAACCCAACCTCGCTTAATCTCCTCGCTGATCTCACGGGAAGTGGCGTTCCGAGGTAACCCTTCTGCAGTACGGAATAAAAGTTTTCAATTTACAACAATACCCGAGTACAAAAAGGGTATTCGAACGCGGATTAATCAAATTTTTCAATACACTTTCACTACCACTAAAAAAAATAGTTCCAACAACCAAATTACGGTTATTAACTATTTTACAACCAACTCAAGTGTTTCATTCAACCACGAGACGTTCCATTAAACGTGTTTGTGCGCGTTTTTTTGATACATTTTAAATTGTTGATTTAATCATTTTGAACGGGTAGACACATAATTTGTAGTTGATCCTGCCGAGGGGTCTTTCGCTTTTTCTTTTTTCTTTTTTTCTTTTTTTCACATTAATAATAATTTTTGAAAGACGAGAAATGACTTAATCATTTCACTTCAATGATTACGATGTCAATTATTATAAATGTAAAAAAATCGACAAACAATTAGTGAATAGTATGAGAAGTTGAGAGGCACCTGAATCTCTCTCTCTCATTATATACAGGGTGGCGCAAAAGTCGTGCACTATAGGAATTTTCAGTGTTGACTATGTTATTTTTTTTTTAGGTAGGGGATAGCTGCGATATTGACAATAGACGAGAGGGTGAGCTTGGTTTTAATGTATGGAATACCAGGTAAAACAAATCGATGAATGGGTACAGATGAATGGGTACCGATTCATCGATTTGTAGTACCTGGTATTGTATGCATTAAAACCAGGCTCACCCTCTCGTCTTTTGTTAATTTCGCAGCCATCCCCTACCTAAAAGAAAAAAAAATAACATCGTCAACACTGAAAATTCCTATAGTGCGCGACTTTTGCGCCACCCTGTATATATATAATGGAATAATAGAAACGCAATGAGAACATCTTATATTTTAATATGATGATAGTGTTTTTTCCTGTTTTTGTAGAATAAATAAAAGTATGGCGCTTGGAAAAGATGTTACTGTGAAATGGGTATGATAGTAGGAGCCCGTTTGGTTGATGTCTCGGTATTAAAAGTCGCGTAATTGCCACTGTATCTCGAGGAATAGTCCTCGAGGTTACAAATACATGGAAGGAAATGAAAAAAAACTACATAACATAAGCGATATAGTGGGTCTACCTAAAGCAACACCGACAAAATGTGACAGAAGAACTTTATTACGCGCTGTGAAGGATGAACCAACGACTGCTGCATCAAAACTTATTTCAGACCTTAACAATAGTCTGCAAAGAGTAGTATCAGTCAAAACTCGTAACACCAAACAGTGGTGCAAATGCTGGAATGAGGCTAGCTAGAGTTGCGGAGAATAATAGGAACATTGTTGCGCTTACGTGACCACTGTAGTTTTGTTTTCCATTTCTTTCCATACATTCAAACCTTTTAAACCGTTCCTCGAGACGGAAGGACAATTACGCGACTTTTAATATTGAGACACCAACCAAACGGGCTCCAACTATCATGCTCCTTTCACAGTGACATATTTTCAAACTGCCATTTCTTAAGTCCATTCATATATCAACCTTGTAAAGAAAAAACGCCATTAATGATGTCAGGAAATGCAGCATCAAAAATGCGAGGCTTTCCATTATTCTGTCCAATCCCTGTGTGTGTGTGTGTGTGTGTGTGTGTGTGTGTGTAAAACCTTGGTTAACCTTCGTTTTGCTTCCGTCCGAAATGTTCATTCTGACAAAGGTCAAACTTGTCACTCCAAGTTAAAACTACAGTTTAACGTGGAATCCGAACCACGAGTGTAAAACCGAGGAAAAGGCGGAGGCTTTTTCCTCACCAGTGTAACTCGCTTCTACAGGGTGTTTGAAAACTTTCTGTACAAATTGTAATGGGGGATAGGCAACACCAAGACAAACCCTTTTCGTCTATAAGTGTATGTCCGCTGACGTCACCATTCGGCGCGAGAGGACTCCGCTGCAATTGGCTAAAAGGTGAAGTGGGCTAGACTCGCGCTTGCCGCGGGCATTCTTAAATCGGACGTAGTACGCGTAACATGGAGCGCTTCACGACTGCTGAGATGGCTGACATGCATATGGTGTATGGGGCTGCCAATGGAAACGGAAGAGCTGCTGTGAGGTTGTACCGACAGCGCTTCCCAAACAGACGTGTGCCAAACCACCAAACGTTTGTGCATTTGCATCGGTGACTGCGAGAAACTGGAACATTCCATGCAAACATGCATGACACTGGTCGGGAGAGAAACGTGCGCACTCCTGACATGGAAGAAGAAATCCTACGGCGATTTGAGGACAATCCAAGGGCAAGCACGCGAGGTGTTGCACGTATCCTCGGTGTGAACCACGACCTGGTCTGGAGAGTGTTGCACGAGCAGCAGTTACATCCGTTTCATCGTCAGAGAGTCCAGGCATTACAACCTCGGGATTACCCTCTTCGTGTGGAATTCGCACGCTGGTTTCTGCAGCAGACAGCGGTGCAGCCTAATTTTCCGGCTTATGTGCTGTTCTCAGATGAGGCCTGTTTCACACGTGAGGGTGTGTTTAACATGCACAATTCTCACGTGTGGGCGCACGCAAATCCACATGCTACACGGGTGCATGCTCATCAGGAACGGTTCGCCGTCAATGTTTGGGCGGGTATCGTCCATGGCAAGTTGATTGGGCCGTACCTGCTGCATGCCCGACTCGACGGGCGGGTTTATCGGATATTTCTTGAAGAAACGTTGCCGGAACTGCTGGAAGATGTTCCCGTGGCTATTCGTAGACGAATGTGGTTTCAACACGACGGGGCCCCAGCACACTCCAGCAACGATGTGCGGGATTATCTGAACGCCACTTTTGGGGACTGATGGATAGGCCGGGGTGGGCCCGTAGCCTGGCCACCGAGATCGCCCGATTTAACATGCCTCGATTTCTTCCTGTGGGGACACATGAAGAACCTCGTGTACGAGACTCCCATTTACTCAGAAGACCTCGTAGCAAGAATCGCTGTCACCGCTGGAACTGTTCCCGAAATGCCGGGAATCTTTCGACGTGTACGTCGGTCAATGCTTCGACGCTGTCGGGCATGCATTGATGCTACCGGTCGCAACTTTCAGCACCTTCTTTAAATAAACATGCCTTCTTTAAATAAACATGTTACGCGTACTACGTCCGATTTAAGAATGCCCGCGGCAAGCGCGAGTCTAGCCCACTTCACCTTTTAGCCAATTGCAGCGGCGCCCTCTCGCGCCGAATGGTGACGTCAGCGGACATACACTTATAGACGAAAAGGGTTTGTCTTGGTGTTGCCTATCCCCCATTACAATTTGTACAGAAAGTTTTCAAACACCCTGTATATTAGCCACTGCGTGTTATTCTACCGCAACAAAAAAAAAAAGTTCCAAAAACAAGACATCAATTTGAACATTTATATTATTTTTGTAATTTAATTCTAAAAAAAAAATTCAACGAGACCGGACTTACGGAACACCCTGTGTGTATATATATATAGTCTCTATATACCTAATAATGTTTATGATTTCTGGCAACCAACTTAAATGGTTTGTGGTATCATCGCATAGTTTCTCAAACTATTTGCTAACCAATCAAAATAGTTCAACGTGTTAGTTCTTTGCTGTGACCAAAGGAATCTATGATTATTATTATTTGAAATCTTGATCGTGAGAAACCAATATGAAATTCCAGTCGTGGTGATGAGCGGGTTATCCACGTCTCGTTCACAAACAGTTTTGAATTAGGTTAAATTAGGTTGTTATTGTTGGGTTAAGTTTCGTTAAATTAGGTTGTTACGTCATTGAAGTGCGGATGTGGATAAAGATGTGAAACGCAGTTGTGACTCAATTTTCACAACCCAATTTTCAATCTCTGAAGACGGGGAGGGGGGGGGGGGGGGTTCCGGTAACGAGTTTTGGAGGAAAGGGTTCTCGGTTACCAGACACCTTGTGGTTACCACATCCTCCAGCAAGTTTCCATCACACTCTTAAGTTGAAACCACATATAAAAAAAACCATAAATATACCCCATTACATTGGGTATAAGTCACACTATTATATATATATATATATAAAGCAAGTTGTATGTGATTCTGTCTGTCCGTTTGTTAACTCTTGGATCTCTAAAAAGAGCTTAATTGGTTGGTTGGTTAATATAACTTCCCAGTAATTGGGGGACCGCAGGCCTCCCCCCCAATTTCTTGGGGTTCAATTAGTCAATAAAACTATAGAAAAGAACGCAGCCATGAAAATCTTGAGCTTCACATTGTGTCAAGATTTGTGAAACACGATTTTCATGACTATAGTTTTTACCAAATAATTGAACCCTCAATAATTGGGGGACCGCAGACCCCCCCCCCCCCCAATTACTGGGAGATACGACAAAAATAAAAAATTATTTGCATAATTAAATTTAATATAATCAGCCCACCCCAAACAAGTGTGGGCATAACAGCTAGTATATATGGGTATATCAGTGCAGTATATCATTCATTATCATATAATTGAACGTAAGCCTAATAGCGAATGATGGCAACTACCTATTTCAAAAGAGAATTTAAAAATATAATACGCAAATTGAGCCACCAACTCAATTCTCCCACCCACCACTACCACAGTGTTTTTAAGAAAAATTCGGCATACTCTCCCTCTCTCTCGATTTGTTTGTGCGATAATGGCCGCTTAGTTGCCGAATAAAGGAATTTTTCAACCAAATTATTCGGTCTCGCAAACTTTCTTTTGTGCATAAATCACGTGATCAATCCCGAATTCCGTTCGGTAATTAGAAAATAGTCGGGATGAAGAGCCAACACCCCGACATCCATCAACTGAAGTCCACTGATGGACTAGTCGATATACAGTACTAAAATCGAGAAGTAGGGCCGTGTGTGTGTGTGTTTAGAAATGAATAACGTATGATCGGTTACCAAGGTCGGGATTAACTGTGCCATGTCTACATGATACAGCTCAGTGTATCCCGACAGGTAGTCACACACACACACACACACACAAAAAACATAAATATATATATATAACCAACACATCACACATACAATACACTCTAATAAAGAGAAGAAGAAAAAAACGAGGCAGACCTTAACGAGCAATAAATCAAACGGGTTTTAATAAGATTGTAATTATATTAAACACAAAATATCACATATTTCATACGAGCTACATTTAACTTTCATCAATGAATACAAGTCCTCACAATATTATATTACAGTAACATGTGTGTGTGTGTGTGTGTGTGTGTGTGTGTGTGTGTGTGTGTTATTAAAATAGTCAATAATGTCCATGTGTAAAATAAATAGCCTAATTCTTGAATATAAGTATGTAAAAAAAAAAAAAGTTAAATATTTTACATATTTGGTTACATCTCACCTAAATGTCATAGGCTATCTTATTAAAAAAAAATACATAATATAATTTTCTATATATATATTATATATATATATATATACATACATAATATAATTTTATATATATATATATATATATATAATTTTATATATATATATATATATATATATATATATAATAGATACTTACACACAACATAAATAAGATAAAACGTTTGGAATAAATAGTAAATAACTGGTAACAGCAGACGAAAAATTATTATGTATTTTTAGTATAAACTCTCTCTCTCTCTCTCTCTCTCTCTCTCTCTCTCTCTCTCTCTCTCTCTCTCTCTCTCTCTCTCTCTCTCTCTCTCTCTCTCTCTCTCTCTCTTCACCACGATTCTTTAACGAAGATAGGAAAATTCTCTAAAAATCCTCGACTCTATCCCGAAAAGGTCAATTCAACTCAATTATGCCCTTCGGCGCATGCGTGCGGTTCTGTGATATATGGATAGCGGTTTGACCACTTTTATATACAATAACTGCGCGCGCGCAACAAACTTCTTTTTTTTTTTCACTCTTTAACGAAGAAAAAGTTATTTTGGATTTTTAACTCATTATTAAGAATGGAATTTCAATTCGAATTTACCATCAATGGCGGCGTTTTACTTTAAGAATTAAATACTAAAGTTGATTCGGGGAATGACCTTCAATTTACAGGAAATATTTACCGCTGTAAGAACAGCATTTGACTTTCTGTAACATTAATTTCAATAACAATAGGAGAGAATGATGGAGGAGAAGCTCTTTACTATAATCATGCTATCTATGCTTAATAATAATTCTCATATAACCAAAAGGAATTATATATAATTCCATTTTGCTCGAATTTCGGGCTATCTCTATGACCCTCGGAGAAAATTAATATCTCGGATTTTCGCCTTTCGAGTTATTTTTTAGGTTAGGTTAGATTAACCTAACCAAAAACAAATGAGCCGGTGTATAAAATCTCGAGTACAATACGATCAGAGTTATTTGAATTTCAACTTTTTGGATTAAAACCCAAACACTGGTGAAATTCGAAAAAATAATCATTGTATAGGGTAAAAACCCAGTTTCTTTAAAATTGTTAATAGAACACTCCCACCCACAACCCTACTTTAACGAAAGCTGACGTAATTAAAAAATAAAATATATATCAGTCATAAAATAAATAAATACATATATATATACAGGGTGTCCCAAAAGGTATGGCCTAAAAATAAACTTTTAAATTTTTTTTATTATAAATGATAGAGTTAAAGAACAATGATAAAAACAGGCATGAATGCTTTAAGTTTTATTTAATATAGTTAGTAAACCTCCACATGATATCCACCGTTCAAAACAACTAGTCTAATTCTACGGTCAAATTCTAAAAAAGCTGAACGTATGAAATCTGGTGTAAGTGACGCGCATACAGTATGTCATAAAAAGGCGGTCAGCAACAAGGTGCTTATCTTAACTTAGCCTAGCTCCTTAGCTTAACACATGAAATAGCCTCGTACTGTAGTTGATGCCGGAAGTTAAGCCTCGTACTGTAGTTGATGCCGGAAGTTAAGTGCCGTAAAACTGTTTAATGATGAATTTGGAAATCAGTGAATAATTTCCCTGTCTGAAATTTAGAATTTGAACGTAGAATTAGACTAGTTTTGTGAACGGTGGATATCATGTGGAGGTTTACTAACTATATTAAATAAAACTTAAAGCATTCATGCCTGTTTTTATCATTGTTCTTTAACTCTATCATTTATAATAAAAAAAATTGTAAAAGTTTATTTTAGGCCATACCTTTTGGGACACCCTGTACGTATATATATGTTCAAATTTATATTTCATTGCAGAGTAGACTACGAAAACATCAAAAATTTCACTCGAAATCCACTCTTTCCAATGTAGTAATAAGTAACTAGCAAGCCATAAATTTAAGAGCCCAATACAGATTTCCACTCTCAACAAATTTGCTGAAGATTGATAGATATTGGACAGAAAAATTCAGCTCCCAAAAATTTTTAAATTTAATTTAATTTTAAAGTAATTCACAAGAAATTATAAGTTGGAGCATTTTAGTTCTATTTTAGTTCCAAGTAACCCCCCCCCCCCTCCCACTCTCGCTCGCTCTCTGCATATATATATTTTTTTAAGCGGTTATCCGTGATTCATTAATTGTAGCCATTGTGCAATAACCCGTGATCATGACACCGAGTTAATCGTGATTTGGCACAGTTTAATAGATGTTTACCATCTATTATTGGTGACCCCTCTGCCTTAGAGGATACGTAATATTGTTAACTTTTACATTTTTTAATTACGAACAAATCTGGGACAAGAATGTTATGCCCTATTCAAAATCCCAACCATACCATGATACCATAACATGATAGGGTATATTAAAATACTTTCATGATACGTAATTATTAAAGTTATAAATTAAACTAATAAATTACTGTTAAATTACCATGAACTCGAATTAATATGGTGCCAGGATATGGCCAAAGGCTTTCTGCAGTATTTGATTCTTGTAGGAGTTTGGTATTTTATTCAGTATTTAATTAAATCACATTTGAATACAATTTCAGACATCTTGATAATGCACATTAAAAACTAATCACAATATATTATTGTTATATATATATATATATATATATATATATTACAGCCAAAGTGTGTAACCACCCATTTCGCGCAATGGCTGACACTTAGTCATTTCGCGAAATGACTAAAATCTTCAGCCATTACGCGAAATGGCTGAAATTCCACCTTAATCATTTCGTGAAATGGCTAAAATGACTTTTATCATGAATTCATAGAAAAACAAACATCACAATAAAATTGGAAACCTTTATTCAACTAACTAAATCTGCTAAAACATACATACATCCAGAGGTCTGTTCAAATAAGTGAGAAACACTCCAAATACACATTTGAACACATCTGAATTTTCAATATAAAGGTTTTCAAATACTAACCGGGCCTTCAATGTTATTCCGATGTCCGCCATTGAACGCCCGGTTAGGTTAACTGTATGACCTTGACAATTGGTTACGTTAAGTAGTGTTATTTTCGATAGAACTAACGAAAATAACACAACTTAACCAATTTCGTGTAATGGCTGAAGATTTTAGTCATTTCGCGAAATGGCTGGTTACACACTGACTGTGAATATACATATATATATGGGAATGAACTCAGAATGGTTCCCTGAGGTTTTTTATGATACACACAGATCGTGTATAGAACAAGGAACACTTCTAGGAAAATTAAATCCACTATAGTCCGAATAAATAATGGTAAATGACAAATACTATAGTTTTTATTTTCCATGATGCTAGCTAGCCCAACGTGGGACCTCTTTGCGAGTGACCCGTTGCAGCACGTTGGGCTAGCATCATGAAAAAGGAAAAACTATAGTATTTGTCATTTACCGTTACTTATTCGGACTATAGTGGATTTAATTTTCCTAGAAGAGTTCCTTGTTCCATGCACAGTCTGTATGTATCATAAAAAACCTCAGGGAACCATTCTGAGTTCATTCCCATCATGAAGCGGACATGTTATGTGCCTTGAAAAGTAGACGCTCAATTCTGCCAGTTGAGGTTTAAGTTTTGGTTTTTGTTTAAAAATATAATAGTTACCCTTTTTTCTTTGATGTATTCAATCTGACGTGAAGGCAGCGAGTCTTTTGTTTATATTGAGGTTCTAAATGTAGCGGGGCTAGGCTGCTTTAAACCCTAGATCCTGTCCCAAAGCTGGATCCTATCTGCTTTGCAGATAGCTGGTGAGGGAAGTTATATTTTTGGGACCTCTTTGCGAGTGACCCGTTGCCCATGTTGGGCTAGCATCATGAAAAAGAAAAAACTATAGTGTTTGTCATTTACTAGTGGTGCACCGATTAATCGGTATCGGCACCTGGCATGCCGATATTAGGAAAATCCCTTGCATGGCCGATTAATCGGCATGCAAGGTGCCGATACCGATTAATCGGTGCACCACTATCATTTACCATTACTTATTCGGACTATAGTGGATTTAATTTTCCAAGAAGAGTTCCTTGTTCCATGCACGGTCTGTGTGTATCATATATATATATATATATATATATATATATTATATATATATATATATATATATAATAATATATATATATATACACGGTGAACCAAAAGTAGGTGGACAGTAGGTTGAATACGGTTTGTGTTATATTATATTATAACTATGGTGTTCATTATAACTATGGTGTTTGTGTTATATTATATTAAATATTATAACTAAATTTATTTAAATTTTTATTTGTATTATAGTATACAAAAAAATTAAATATGTATTCTCAAAATAAACGTTATCATTTACTGTCCACCTACATTTGGTTCACCCTATATATATATATATATATGGCAAGATATGACAATACTTTTGAGCTTAAAAAAGTTTTTAGCGGGATTCGAATTTTTAAAATGTTAAAATACTCGTTTTTTTATGTTATAAATGTCATAAGAGACTCGTAAACATCCTTAAGTTAAAATACATAAACCTTTTAGTTCAACGTTATCCGCTTGACTTAATCAATGGGTTTGGAATTTGCTAAGTTTGTATTCCTTTGCTTTCTGAATTTACAATCAATAGCGTTCCGTCTTAAACTCTCTTTTAAGTTTCGTAAAGAGAAAATAACCCGTAATCCCCAACGATAATTATTTACTGATGGTCAGTTTTAAGAGAATTTCTCTTCACGAAGGATCCGACCTTCTCAGTTTGAAAAACTCAATTTTGCTTCAATTTCCAGTCTCTTCAAATCTGAACAATCTTGGAATAATTCTTTCAAGGAATTAGATTTTTCTGATACTCTTTTTTTTAATAATACCCTCTACAAACAGGTACAGAGGGTGCAGATATGGCACCACCACCCCTCCACTGAGGCATATCCCTGTCAACCCTTTTTTGTGTGTGTGTGTGTGTGTGTGTGTGTGATCACGAAGATTCGCTTGATGAATGTTCATCTGCTTTTTAACCCAATTAAATGATAACAGGTTTCCGGATTAAATAAAATCGTCTGTCGTCAGCCAAAATAAAAGGGCATAAAGTGGCAAGGAGATTTGTCAGGGGTATAAAAATGTATAAAATGTCAGTGTATAATGCAATTCTAGCATCAATAATTGCAAAGTTATAACGTTATAAACACGACCCTCCTCCAATGGAGGGGAAGGGGTCGGAGGGGTCGGTGTTCAAATCCCAGTAAAGCTTCACACTGTAAACAGCAGAGTTCTAAAATCCTTTAAGTGGAAGTTCCTGTCTTTTTGTAACTTTAACGCTCCAAGTAATAAAGGGTTCCCAACACTGCCCGTATAGCTTCCATTTTAGGTATACTTTTATGATATTTAGGGTAATGGGTCAAATAGAAAGCCAGTAAGTTCCTGGTTATCGTCTATGCAGCCCCCAGTTCGGATCTCTCTTTAACCTATTATAACTTATTTTCCTAAAGGAAAATAGCTTTGTTGCGAAAGGGCCAAGACTGTTCAACCAGCTGCCCAAGGAACTACGAAACACGACTGGTGTAGTGGCGGAAATCTTCAAAAGAAACCTAGACGCTTGGTTTAAGAACAATAATAATAGATGAACCGGGTGTACCTGGCTATATGAAGTGGAGAGCGCGAGAAACCAACTTTATATTCCACCAGGCCAACTCAAGAAGAGGGGGGCTACATCGTAGCCAATGTCGTAACACCGCTTCCCGTTGATCAGCGAAGTTAAGCGACATTGGGTCTGGATTGTAGTTGGATGGGAGACCGTCCTCCGTGTTCAGATTATGTAGCGACCCGTGGTTCGGATCCCACGTAAAGTTGTAGGTCCCCTCCGTCATATGACCTTAGATGCTGCGAAGGGGTTAAACAACCCCAATCATTATTATTATCAAGAAGAGGGGCAACAAGCCAGATTTCCGTGAAATGAGGAATCATCGCACGGAACACTTGAAAGGTTGAAAGGAAAAGTACGAGTATAATAGGGAACCAAACGGTTTAAAATTTGGATCAAATGTAGAATTCGGACCCCAGCCTTCTTTAGTTAGCTTTATAAGGCTAACTAACGAAAATATCACGACCTAACCTAACCAATCGTTAGGTTAACTGTACGCCCTTGACGATGGTTAGGTTAGGTCATGATATTTTCGTTAGTTAGCCTTATAAAGCTAACTAAAGAAGGATGGAGTCCGAATTCTACATTTGATCCTAAAATTTTCATAACATACGGAACTTTCCTTTTTCTACAGTGTAGGTCCCCTCCGTCATGGAGGCTTTGCCGTTACAAAGTTAATCCTTTAACGCCGACCGTTACCGTATGGCAACATGAGCTTCAGAATCGATTTTGAGCCTTACGATCTGAATATTAGAGGTTATTTTGGCTTGAATACGGAGAAAATTTGAAAAAAATAAATCATAATTCAGGTATGAAAAGGTTAAACAACACGAAACATATAATTATGGTTGATATAGTTACATTTTTTGTACCATAAACAAGTTGACGACACTTTTCTACTTTTCAAACAGCTTTTAAACCATCTTAACTCGAAACACCTTCGCCAGTAAAAAATTTTACAACAGAATCTAATTCCAAATTACCTTTTCTTAATGGAAAAGTTGAGAGAGAAAATTGAAGGAAAAAAGTTTCTATTTCAGTCTTTTTTTTTTCTTTTTTTAAACACACACACACACTTTTCAGACTTTGGTACAAATTGCTGAAGCGAAACGTCTTTCAGCTTTGAAATCAACTAAATTAAAACTTACATGAGAGCATACAAAATTATCATTCATTTCATCCGAAAATAACTTGTACAAATTTCAAATACATTTATTCAAACGCTTATCCTACAAAGGTTCATCCATGCTTTGGAGTTCGAATCGGGCTACGTCGTGGTTAGTATAACACCGCTTCCCGTCGATCAGCGAAGTTAAGCGACATTGGGTGTGCAGAGTAGTTGGCTGGGAGACCGCCCTCCGCGTCCAGATTGTGTAGCGACCCGTGGTTCGGATCCCACGTAAAGCTTTAGTAGGCCCCCTCCGTTATATGACCTTAGATGTTGCGAAGGAGATTAAACAACCCTATTTATTCCTACTACTTGAAGCTCTAATTAATGCCCCTTCATACTTACATCCCGAATTTGAATTCAAAATTAACCTTTTTGCGCCCGCGGTTAGCCTAACTGATTTTATCCTGGTTAACGTCAAACTATTTTATTCAGTCAAAGGAGAGTTCCCTGGGCACCTGGGCACGAAAGGGATAATTATATATATACACAAAATTTCATTATTGGTTCTTGCTTTGAAAAAAATTAGGTAATAGATACACCAATCTATGCGTCGTCTTCGGCAATTTATATCTTTTAAGTTTTTAGCACGTCATATAAATATTAGCAACTCGACTCATCAATTGAAATCGCGCATCGATGAACACTTGGTATAGCGAGCAGTAAGGAAGGGATTTCTTTCTCCGTTATCAAACCAATGCAACAAAATTCCCAGTGGGCGAACAGTGCCAAAATAGTATAGTGAGGGCGCATTCGCTCCAAAAGTTCTCACTTTAAAAGGGGACAATGAAAGAAAGAGTAATTTTAATATACACAAAAGGAATATCAACAAATCTGTGACCTCACCAAATTTAAATTTAAATCACAATGATAATGATGTTCGGGATTAAATCCTCTTCGTATAACGGCAAAAGTCATGGGACGGAGGGGACCTACAGCTTTACGTGGGACTCAAACTATTTCAGTGTCGCTACATCATCAGAACGCAGGGGAGGGTCACCCATACAATTATTGAGTAGACCTAACGTCGCTTAACCTCTCTGATCGAGTGGGAAGCGGTTACGACATGGCCGCCAGCTTCCATAGCTCAGAAGGTAACGCCGTTTCCTTATAAACGAAGCAAAGACACTGCGGTCGGAGGTTTGACTCCCGATGACGCTCATACCTTATATGTACCTTATGATGACTTCGAACAACGGTTCAGGATCGACCTGCGGTCGATCCCTCTGCAGCATCCCGCCTCATTTGTGAGATTTGATAGATGAGAGAGTTGGTTTCCGCTGTGCTCCTGCCCTCGTGGCCAATGACTTTGCACAAAAACCTGTCCAGCTGGTTCTTGAAATTATTCAGGTTGGTGCGCTGGAGGTTCTTCATTTCTTTTGGCAACGAGTTAAAAAGTTCTTGGCCTCGTATTCTGAGGGTATTTTGCATCCTCATTTTCATGGCCCCCTGTCCCACCTCACCTGGAACAGTACAGAGCCTGGTGTTTTCTATTTGTCTTGCGGTGTTTTGTATCCCTTATTCTGTAGTTCACTGTTGTTACAGTTAGAAATTGGAATTTTTTTTCGTTGAACTTCATATTGTCTTTCGTTCACCGACACAATGCCGATTTGTAATTTTTCTATGTCGCCTTTATTCGATATTTCTTTGCATATCTTTGTGTCATCCACGAAACACGATATAATACTGTCATTAATATCCGTTTACAATCATTATAATAAACAGCAAGGGAGCTAATATTATACCTTGTGGTACAGAGCTGACGCGTTCTGAAACTTCAGATTTGACTCCATTTATTACCAATCTTTGCGTTCTTTTGGTCAGAAAATTAAATTATCTATTGTCCAAACTTTCCAATACTTGGCCTGAGCGCTGTGCCAGTTTCTGGCCCTCCCGAATGATTATTGCATGCCCGAGACGTACCCCGTTTGAAAAAAAAAATTCCAAGTTTAAAAATATCAGTCTCGTAATCCATGGTTCAAAAATGGTTTAAGGAGATCATTCAGTTGCACAGGGTGACCCTAAAAAAAAAAGTGTTCCCAGAAATAACTTTTAAAACTATTTTGGGAGCGACATCTTTTCTGGATCCCCCTGTATTTTTTAATAAACTTTATTCAAAATTAATAACGATTATCATTATTTTCTTTAAGACGAATTTATTACTTCGCATTAACTTTAACTTAATTAACCGTCAGTGCGGGCCATTTTTATATTAAGAATGATAAATTACCATGGCACTAATTGGCGTGGCACTGTTCGTATTAATTACTTTGTTTTAAAGTTTTAATTATTAAAAGGCAAAAAGACGTGACGAGAAATTTAAAGTTTTGATATTTTTTTTTTTTGCAATTTCCATAATTTTAATTTATTAAAAGTCATTTAATTCACTCATTTCTGATGATATTTATTTTAACTATGTATATATACACAGTATGTATATATATATATATATATATATATATATATATATATATATATATATATATATATATATATATATATATATATATATATATATAAATAAGCCTTTTTTGTACATTCTGAATTAAATATCTTTGCGTATTTATATTGAATATCATGACTAATTAAAGTCATTGAAGATGAAATTACTAGCGGGGAGGGGGAAGAGGGGGGAAGAATAAGTTTCGAAACGCTTTAGTGTTTTTTAACCGTCTCTACAACAAAAACCTCTGCTTCGAACCCTATACCCACTCTGTCAACAAGACCAAAACATCGATACTCTAAAAAACTAACTAAACCTAACTTTAACAACCTAACCTAGTGTAACATAACATAACCTAGAGTAACATAACGTAACATAGCCTAACCTAACTTAATCTAACCCAGTAATAACCTGTCGTACAGAATGTGACGTCTACGAGATGTCATAATGGCGAGTGCTTCAACTGAAGTATAGGGATGAGGACTGGAGAAGAAAATAAGCAAATACAAAATTTAAAAAATAAATAAATTGAAAATTCACTAATCACACAAAAAAACACTTCGTATAAAAACCCTTCTCGTATTATCAGAGGTGAAACGATTTCTTATTTACAGCGACTTCTCTGACGAATCCTAACTTTATTACAGTCTTCGAAAACAAGAGAAAATCTAAAAGAAAAAATTAAGTAAATAAATTTACTGAATGAATTCACAATTTTTGTTATATATATATATATATATATATATATATAGCCTCGTCAGTGCGTTGATCTTGCACCATGTACTTGACAATGATACTGCGAGTTGCTCGAACTCTGAATGGGGTGTGAGTGGATCGTGGTGTTGTGTGTAAAGCAATGAAGCCTATTTTTTCTCCCTCACACTCGCTTACACTTAAGCTATCAACATGTGTACTTCAAGCATCAAAAATAATATATACAATCAAGCAGTAATTTTTTGCAATATATATATATATATATATCATATACAAGCATTAAAGTTTTTCTTTGAAGTGGAGACTGTATATTTATATATATCGCAAACCCCACGCTTCTGGTATCTACAGGGTGGGCCGTAAGTTTCCATACATAGGAAAATTTAAATACGTGCATCGGTATTTGGATCAGCAGTAGTTTCCGGATGCTTGGATTGGTCGGCGTGGTCCTGTGGAGTGGCCTCCCAGATCCCCAGATCTCACCCCCTTGATTTCTATCTTTGGGGGCACTTGAAGGCCATGGTGTATCAGGAAAAGATACGAGACATAAATCATCTAAAGGAACGTATCACCAACGCCATTACAAGCATAACGTCAACTGTGCTAATGCGTGTTCATCAACAGTGGGGAACACGTATTGAAATGTGTTTTCAAAACAATGGCAACCATGTAGAGCATATTATATAAATAAAAATGGTTGTCCATAAAAAAATGTTTATTTTCCTATGTATGGAAACTTACGGCCCACCCTGTACTTCAAAGCTATGAAACGTTAAATCCAAGATAAAGAGTGGTGCGCTTGCATTAGTTATAGTGAAGTGTTTGTATTATTAGTTAATTAGATTTTAATAGTTAAACCATGTGTGTGTGTGTGTGTGTGTGTGTGTGTGTGTGTGTGTGTAAGACGAGTCTGTTGCAAAGTTATGCAAGAGGCTGTTTATATGGAACAAAATACATCATTTTGATTCATTTAAGCGGAAGATATTTAACCTCAGGTTTAATAATTCTGACACACACACACACACACACACACACACACACACACTGTTAATGGTATTCCTAAATCGCTCTAATGTTATTCCAATCATCTGAAGATTATTAGTTCGCTCTCAGCGTTCCCATAATATGGCACTAAATTCTTCGCCTTTCGTTCGCTGATCCAATTTTCTTGTTTTTATCGAACTTAAATCGTTTTACCTCGTCTGTAGGACGCTCTTTCGGCTTCTTCCTTCATTCTTTCCTCCTCAGTCGATATTAAGGAGTTTAACTCGGCCGATCGTCCATGAACCAAAACTCCAATCGAGTCTAACTACAAAGGCTCTTTTCAATCCAATAAAATGGTCTCTCTCACCCGATGGATGGAAATACATCGTAAAAAATACTAAACTTTCATATTTATCGTCTCTATAAACATTGATATTAATAATAAATAATATTATTATTATTATTATTATTATGAGCGAAGGACAAAAGAGATAAAGTTGATAACGGGCGTCGTCAGTACGTCATTATTAATATACTGTGTGTGTGTGTGTGTGTGTGTGTGTGTGTGTGTGTGTGTGTATACACACGTTAGTATGTCAATATAATCTAAAAAAAATAACGGAATATACTATATATATATACGATAGACATAGAAAAAATATATGCAATTTATCGTTCCAATCCTTGGTGTGTTCAGGTTACAAAATGGCTTCGTCCCACAGGAATCAAACAGAGAAATGTTGATTTAATATTACAGTTGTTGTTTTTTTTTCCCGTTCAAGGAAAATGCTGAAGAAAAGATTGAACAAAACCAAGCCACCGAGAGAGGACTTGATACGAGGAAAAGATGTAGCGAAATGCCTTATTTCACGAGCATTTGGACATAGCGCTGAGGTCCTCAGGTGCAGGGAATGGAGGAGAAAATAATAAGGTCCATAATTTCGATACACTAGGGAAGTAACGAAATTCTAAATTTATATATGACATCTTCCTGGCATTTACAACCAATTAAATATATCTCAAAATAATGTTAAGCGATATATATATATATATATAAAGCGTTGACAGAAGTAAATAGACCCCTCTGTTTTCCATATGAATAATAATAGATTCACTGAATCAATATCTATAATATAATTGAAGCAGAGTCTCTCAAAAAAAAAATTATTTCAAAAGCTGAAATCGGATACCAAAAATTTTGAAAAGAAATTATTAAGACAATGAAAACTTAATATTTACTTTAAAGTTCACGAAGAACTTTGGTGAAGTTTAACAATTGACCCCCCTAAGAAATTGGGGGGGGGGGGGGGACCGAAGGCCCCAGCATCGCGGGTCTAGCTAAATGGGCCCGTAGGGCACACTTTAGCTAGAAAAGAACGCAGTAATGAAAATCTTAAGCTTCACATCCGAACCCATTCTATCATGATTTGTGAAGCTTAAGATTTTCATGGCTGCGTTCTTTTCTATAGTTTTATTTACCGAATAATTGACTCCCCAGTAATTGGGGAGGGGGCTGCAGGCACCCCAATTACTGAAGCCGAAGGCCCCAGCACCGCTGGTCTAGTTAAATGGGCCCGTAGGGCTCACATTAGCTTGTATTTAGAATTGTGCTGCTTTCACTATTGTATTGTGTAAATCCGACACACGTTCCGGCATTCCATTGATGAGTTTTGCCATTTGTTCTCGAGGACAAATCATCGTGGTGTCTATTTACTTTTGTTAACTCTGTGTGTGTATATATATTACTTAAATCCGACGCTGGGTATGGCCCCCCCACGCAAAAAATTTACAACAATATACTAGATCTACAAAACGAAGAACAGTTGGTGGCAAAATACTTCATATATTGCCAAAAAATTCATAAATTTTTTTTGATAATGTTGAAGTTCAAAAACTATACTCTCACTTGGACTTCGGTTAATGATTACAGACGTGGGTCAATAAAAAATTAGGCATATACTCTATATATTTATATATGTTACAGTCAATCTGTGAAACCAGTCATTTCACGTAATGCCTAAAAATTTCAAGCATTTCGCGTAATTCGATTAAGCGATTAGTGACTTCGTGAAAGCTAAGTTAGGGTCAGCCTAAGTTAGGTTGGTTAGGCTAGCAATGGGTATTACCTACAGTATGTTTAACCATTAGTGCCGAGCGTCACTTTACTGATTTTGTTCTGGCTAACGCCAGACAATTTTATTCAGTCTCAGGAAAGCCCTCTCGGCACTAATGGGTTAAGGGTCACAGGTATTACACGAAATGCCTGAAATTTTTTGGCATTACGTGAAATGACTGGTTTTACAGATTGACTAACACACACACACACACACACATAATATATATATATAAACAAGATATGAAACACGATATTTTCCATTATGTAGTGCGTTATCCCGTCAAATGAATATTAGACCCCCGCCACCTAGCGCACGGAGTAAGAACTAGACTTTGCCTTAGGGAATACTCGCATGATTTATAAATATATTACCGAAGACTGAATATTATCCCATTAATCTTCATAAAATACAAGCCTATCAAGCCTATATGTTTTATTTATTAACTCATCCTATATTTCATTACAGATTAAACGAAATAATTATAATTGTTAAAATATAATTTAATTTGATGAATGCTTTTCGCGGGCAATTTAGTTCTCCTAAATAATAGATGGCAGATGGCAGATGGCAGAAGATAAAAAAACAAAAAACGCAAAAGTAGGGGGAGTTGCGAATCTCGCTATAAATAAGCTTTGATTGAATGCAGTTTAAAATAACAGGCAAACAACACTGTAATGCAGTGGAATTAGACGAGAATTTACCCAATACAAATAGAGGCACTTTGGCTTCCATACGTTATCAGAAGTAAACTTGTCCCGACGCACGAATCGGAAAAGTAAAGATCTCTTACAGTGATGTGGTTAAGATTAGAAGTAGGCCTATTCTCAAAGCCTACCGTTTAATATATGTCTAGCCGAGCCACTACAAAAATTTCATACTCTTTCATGAAATGCGGAAAAGCCAGTCATTAAAGAAATTTACGAGATACCACAGCCATCGGAATTTTGAGCTTCACATCTGAAGCCAATGGATCAAAATTTGTGAAGCTGCATTTAAAATCTAAGAGACTCGTGAGCTTAAAGTCGATGATATCGAATAATAATAATAATAAAATAAACAAGAACGTTGTAAGAATGAAATTTGAAGATCGAGGGACCAAGATGAAAAGCCTCAATTATACATAGTTAAAAGTTCAACTTTAAACTTAAAACCTGACATAACCAAATCCAAAGCCCACAATAAAACTTCGACAAATCTCCTATAAGTTTTCAATAACCTTACGCGACTTAACACGCGTTGAACATAACCCAAAATGGATCTCAAAACTATGCCTCACCTCTATCAACACGAAATTTCACCAAGAAATTTTGATTTATATTAAATAACTTATGTTAGATTAGGTTGAATTAGACTTACTGAAGTTCAGATTACGCCAGATCAAGATTAGGTTGAAAAATAAGTTAACAAGGTGATCAATACAAAATTCCTACGAATAAAATGCGTATAACACACAGATGTTCGGTTATCCCGTTTGGGGGGCCTACCCGGTACAAACACAAATTACTTTCCAGTTACTTCTTTTTGGGGGCCACCTCGTATATTGTAGGATGTGTGTCAGCAAACTGCGATATATATATATATATATGAGCCGTATACGGCCATAAGATATGCATTACCAGTATTTCTAATCCATCAATAAGTGAGAGCTGGTGGACAGGTGATTGATCATTTAATCTACAGGGAAAAGTAAAATGTGCTAAAAATATCTTAATCCAACGAGCTCAATATACTGAACATCAGTCAACTACATTTATTATATATATATATATATATATTATATATATATATATATATATATAATATATATATATAAAAGTTACATTCGCTCCTATTCAGTGCTCTCTTTTGTATCACTTTCCTTATTCACAGAAAATAGCTACTATTTTACTGTTAATTTTTTTTTGTGGGGGGGGGGGGGGTTCAATTTATGTTGGATTAGGTTAACCTAACCTAAAATAAAATATAAAAAAAACTGGGTGTGTAAAATTCTGAGGTATCATGACGTTGTAGTAATCAGATTTGAAGTTTTTAATTAAAGCCCGAACGCGAGTGAAATTCGAAATAAATAATCATTATACACGGTAAAAAAGTGCATTCACTAAACTTTTTAATGGAACCTCCCCTCCCTACCTTAATGCGAGCGTAAATGATTACAAATTTGAAAAAAATAAAACATCACATGTAATACCTAATATTACTTCAATGATCACCGACGAAAATGTTGGAGCAATTTGGCAATATATATATATATATATATATATATATATATATATATATATCAGAGGCGACGGCGGGGGTCAGGCAGGTCAGGCTCAGCCTGACTTAACTTTAAAAGAAAAATAAATTTAATTTCCTGGTCATCATGTAAAATTTAAATTTGTGTATTTCAAAGATCTATTTATTATGGTCACTTTATTAGAGCAATATAAATTTTAGAATGCCACATTTTTTCCTTCTCTCCATGCGCCGCTTCTTTGGGCAAAGTCAGACTTGTTTTATGACGCCTGAGCGACCGAGCGCATTAAGCCACAAAGCCAGGTCAGGCATCATTTCCGATGCCTTGCATCATACTTATGAAAAAATGAAACTTTTACGAAATTTAATGTAATTTAAAATCAACATTAGTATAGCATCTGTCAAAACAATCAGATAAGTATATAATTTTGTCAATCTATTTTTTCAAAGAAGAGAAAAGTGAGTTTTTCAGTGTACAAGTCAGGCATATTTCTAAGTGCCTAACATTACGCTGAATGCCAAATCTCATCCTCAGAAAGCTGTTTGGGTGAAAATAGAGATATGTGGCAACTATGAATTGCGCACGGCTTTCCTCATTGTCAGGTACCTCAGGGACCGTGTCGTATTCATTTTAATGCATTTGAATTTTTTTTCTTTTGTGCTTTGTGTGTGTGTGTGTGTGTGTGTGTGTGTGTGTGTGTGTGTGTGTGTGTGTTTTCCTTTTTTACTCGACCTTAGATACCCATTTACATTAAAGTACATTTATAAAGATCCTGATTTTACTGCCTGCAAAAATGCCAAAGAACTGCTAAAATTATGCATTGACTTAGATTTAGAAAAAGCTTTTAGCGAATCTGCAAAACTGTTTAGATTGATTTTAACTATACCAGTGAGCAGTGCATCCACAGAGAGAAGTTTTTCAACATTAAATCGAATTAAGACGTATCTAAGGAACAGAACTGGTCAGGAAAGACTAGTATGTTTAGCAAGAATTGCAATAGAGAAAGAAATTGTGGTTTGCCTGGAGAGGCAAAAGATTCTACATGACAAGGTCATCGAAGAATTTGCATTGAAACCGAGGAGGTTGGAGTTTATGTATAAATGAGTAAAATGACTCATGGTAGATTAAATATGATGAAGACATTCTCTAAGGACATAATAAAATACAAGTAAGTTATTATAATTATTAAACAATTTATTGATTTAGTAGGCTTTAAGTAATTTTTGAAAACAAAAGCAAAATTATTTAAAAAACAAAATTTACATATTCATTAATATGAATTCTATCGAAGTCCTATCAACGTATCAAGCCCATAATGTTTGTGCCTGACCTATGTGAAAAGTCTGGCGTCGCCCCTGATTTATATATATATATATATATATATATATATATATATATATATAAAGATTTATATATATATATATATTATATATATATATATATATATATATATATATATATATATATATAATATATATAACACTTCATACAGTTAAAACGATGGATCAAATGTAGAATTCGGACCCCAGCCTTCTTTAGTTAGCTTTATAAGGCTAACTAACGAAAATATCACGACCTAACCTAACCAATCGTTAGGTTAACTGTACGCCCTTGACGATTGGTTAGGTTGTCATGATATTTTCGTTAGTTAGCCTTAGAAAACTAACTAAAGAAGGCTGGGGTCCGAATTCTACATTTGATCCAAAACGATTAAATATACTGTCGCATGTTGGCAGAAGCGAAATCTAAAACGAGCAAAAGGCACACAACTCGTAATTAGTAAAACGAATGACCACTTACAAATTCCTTCTGTCTCTCCTGAATGTTTCCTGAAAATCTTCCAAATTTCCTGAATGTCAAAATGTTTAATTGTTGAATGTCCGACTGTCTAAATATGAAAAAGATATCCAAATTCTAAGTAATATAAAAGCCAACCGAGGATAAAGCTTCAGCTCAGAACAAATTTGAGACGTTTCTTCATGACAAATGCAATTATTATATATATCATATATACACGTACATATATATATATTATATATATATATATATATATATATATATATTAGTGGTGGACCGGATATCCGCATCATTTTTAACATCCGCATCCGCACTTCTGACTGCGGATGTTATGCGGATATTACCTTTAATAAATTATGCAATTTACAATTAAATTAGCTTATAAGGCCCAGTCTTGTACATTTCATGTAAAATATTAATTATTAATGAACAAACAAATATATAAACCTGAAAATATAAATACCTGGTAACAGAAAATTGAATGAAACTTGTTTCATTGAATTTTCGGTGGCTGAAACTCTTGAGAAAGTTATTTTTATCATAATGAAAACATTAATATTAATTTTAATTCTAATGCATTGCCTGCCATAATAGTAATATTACGAAATTTGAAAAATTATGTCATATATTCATAATTCTCTATTATATTGATAGATTAACTAAATATCCGCATCCGCAGATGTTGAAAAACTGACATCCGGTCCACCACTATATATATATATATATATATATATATATATATATATATAATATATATATATTATATATATATATAATTACGAAACTGTTTCACCAAAGTAACATGAATAATATTATTGATGAAAATAACCACGAAGGAAAATTAAAAACTGTTCCCGAGTGTCATTAGACGAAAGCGCTTGAGCATTATTTCGTGTTTTAATTTTCTTTCGTGGTTATTTTCATCTCACACACACACACATCATGAAAAAGAAAAAACTATAGCGTTTGTCATTTACCATTACTGTACTTATTCGGACTAAGTGGATTTAATTTTCCCAGGAGAGTTCCTCGTTCCATGTATGGTCTGTGTGTATCATATATATGTTACAGTCAGTGTAACCAGCGATTTCGCGTAATGGCCGAAATTCCACCTTGGTTATTTCGTACAGGATCATTTGCCCGGTTAGGCCAACTGTATGCCCGGTTAGGCCAACTGTATGCACAGTTAGGCCAACTGTATGCCCGGTTAGGCCAACTGTATGCACAGTTAGGCCAACTGTATGCACAGTTAGGCCAACTGTATGCACAGTTAGGCCAACTGTATGCCCTTGACAATTGGTTGGGTTAAGTTGTGTTATTTTTGTTAGTTTTAACGAAAATAACACGACTTAACCTAACCAATTGTCAAGGTCATACAGTTGACCTAACCGGGCCTTAAATGGCGGACATTGGAATAACATTGAAGGCCCGGTTAGTATTTGAAAACCTCTATATTGAAAATTCAAATGTGTTCAAATGTGTATTTGGAGTGTTTCTCACTTATTTGAACAGACCTGTGGATGTATGTATGTTTTAGCAGATTTAGTTAGTTAAATAAAGGTTTCCAATTTTATTGTGGTGTTTGTTATTTCTATGAATTCATGACAAAAGTCATTTTAGCCACTTCACGAAATGACCAAGGTGGAATTTCAGCCATTTCACGTAATGGCTAAAGATTTTAATCATTTCGCGAAATGACCAAGTGAAACAGCCATTTCCCTAAATGACAAAGTTTCAGCCATTACACGAAATGGCTGGTTACACACTTTGACTAACACACACACACACACATATATATATATATATATATAATATATATATATATATTATATATATATACACCAGGTAATTATAAAGTTAGTCCCTTTTTATTTTTATTATAAATTTCAAAGTATACATCGTATGATATTGTAAAAATTAAAATCACGAGAGTTTAAATCTGGAGAGCGTGGTGGTATATGATCCTTTCACCGAATGCGGCACGTAACAGCCTTTCAAGCAATTACCAATGTTCGGAGGGGCACCGTCCCGCATAAACTTCGTCTGTTGCGGAATAATCTTCCCGTTCCGCAACTGTGGAATAATAGTGTTCATTAGCGAGTGATTTGCCTTCCTATCTTTCACTGATAGCGAATACCAATTAACCATGTCATACGATGTACGGTATACTTTGCAATTAATAATAAAAATAAAAAGCGGCCAACTGGTATAAATGGCGTTGCTCGTTGTTTCATTCGTGGGAGCCATATGGCGATACATAAAACATGCTTAGATAATTTCAGTGTATAACGATAGTACATTAACAAACAAGATATTTTAGGTGGGACCTGGCCCCCATGGGCCCCAACGGACAAATAAAAAAAATTATATATATATATATATATATATATATATATATATATATATATATATATGCAGTTGTATATATATATATATATATATATATATATATATATATATATATATATATATATAGTGTACAGTAAGCTTAAGATGACGAGTATTTGTGATAAGAACAAGTGTATTTGTATTTACCTAAAACACTTGTGGAACTTGCGGTGCATCTTTCTCCTGATGAATCAAGCATCCCGACCTATAAAACCATTTGTATATTCAATACAAACTAACGACACAAACACTTAGAAAGATTATGGAGAGCACCGATCACTGACTTATGATAACACGAACCACTGTTGTTTTAAGTAGTGATGAGCGTCGTACAGAAGCCTCGTTGGTCCGCAACTTTTTTTTTTTTTTTTTAGTCGACGCCCCCACCCCTTGGATAAGCAAACAAGTTAGTATCCCCCTCCCCCCCCTCCTTCCTTCTAATAATCTAAACTTGTACACAACTTCATTCAACAGAATTTATTTTTAAAATCTTAGAACATTTTTAAGTTATAAAAAACAACAACAAAATTTATGATTTCTTTTTAATTAACGTTTTATACATTTGGACTTTAATTATCATAATAAAAAAGGTAATTTTTATATAAAGTTTTTTTATACAGGGTGTCCCGTAAGTCCGTTATCATAGGAAAATTTATTTTAAATTAAATTTGCAAAAGTAATAATACATTAGAAATAAAACAAATATTCAAAGTGATGTCTTGTTTTGGGATCCTTTTTTGTTGCAATGGTTAATGTGGAAGCGAGTTATACTGGTGAAGAAAAGGCCTCCGAAGCGTAACTCACTTTCATATTAGCCATTGAGTGTTATTCTACCTGCAACCAAAAAAAAAGGTTCCAAAACAAGACCTCAATTTGAACATTTGTCGTAGTTCTTTTGTAAATTTAATTTAAAATAAATTGTCCTATGAGAACGGAGTTATGGGACACCCTGTATATGTAAAATAAAAAATATATAATAATATATTTTTAGCTAATTTTCATTTCCATTTCATCTAATTTCATTCATCCCCGCTTTCGGGATTGGTGATAAATCTTTACGTGTTTGCCCAACACTGTATTAGTCAATGATGCTGCGAGCTGCTCACGCCCGGAATGGGGTGTATAGATTTTTAGAACTGCTCATCTAAATGAGCTGCACTGCAATTACTCTGATTTTTCTTTGTTTTTCAGGGAAAGAAAGTACAGTAATTGGGCTCTTAATTCAACAGTTAAAAACTTCGTTTTATTCGTGATACTGAAGAAGTATCAGACGTTTTCGTACCAAATATCTGGAAAAGCGAAGACAACCATCAGTTGATCAGTTGATTTTTTTTTATTATCTCTTATCACATCTGGACTCCTGTTAAGTTTTAAAACAAGAAGAGTAAAAATTCTATATAGCGAATGTAAGCACCGTACCAAACCTACGAGCACAATTACTGCACAAAAAGAGACATTCGACCAGGCTGTTCCATACCACACGAGTCTTGACGCGGATGTTAGTAGTTCTGTGGGGCATAAAAGGTTTCCGCTCGGAAGATTAGTAAAGTGTACGTAAACTACCTTATATTTAGTTGGTTTGTCTCATCTATCTCGGCTATTTAATAGGTTTATTATATACATAAAAAGGAGAGAGAACTCGATAAAATGAATAACCAGTTCATTTAAGACTTTTTCAGAGCTTTCATTAATCCGCTTCTATCATCGTCAATATATAGAGTGATACGAAAAAAGATGTTCCCCAAAATAATATTCAATAATTTTTTTAACCCTTTCGGATCACCCTGTATATTTGAAATTAATTTTAAATTTAAGATATTGGTAAGAACTGAAACCTTTTCAATGCCGCGTATTAGTGAATGAAGAACGCACATATTATATAGAGGAATATTGGATGAAATATATAATATTTCCCTTATTGGAAATTTTGAATTACAGATCGTAATAAATATATATATATATATTAGAGAGTTACAAGGAGTTACAAGGAAAAGAAGTACCTCAAAAGGCCTTGCGGCCCATACCGAGGAGGTACCAATGGCAACGGGTGCCAGGGAAAATTTTGTAAAAGTTTATTTTTCTTTCAACTATCCTAGCAGTAGTAGAAAACTGGATAGAAAAGTAGAAGGCTCTCTCCCCACCTTCCGCTCCCTCCCTGCCAGAGGCAGGTACAGAAAAAGGTTGAAGAAAATACCTTGACCCTGGAAAAGTAGCCAAGGAAATTTTACAGGAAAGTGGAGAATATATAAATAGCTCTATATTTAGTTTGCTCACATGAGAGTATTCAGTACTTTGTCTAGCCTATTTTTAAACACATTTACACTTTGACTGGAAACAACCTCTGAGGGAAGTTGGTTCCAGATATTAACTATTTTATAGGAAAAGAAATTTCCGCAGACTGAGGTCCTAAATGTCTTTACACACTCAAATAGTGTGCAAGATTTCGTCTACCCTTTTCTTGAACTGATCCACAGAGGAACTGTTCACAACTTCCGAAGGTAACCTGTTCCATGTGTCACAGAGAGAGAGAGAGAGAGAGAGAGAGAGAGAGAGAGAGAAGAGAGAGAGATTGTTAAAAATCCGGAAATAAAATAAATGTGTAAGTGAAAAAAAACCAAGAAAAAAAAAGTTATACGAAAAGAAGAAAAGAAAAAAATATAAAAGTACCCCCTAAAAATATAAATGAAAAATGGAGAAGAGAAAATGGAAGTTCTCTTTTTATTCGAGCGTTGAAAACTGGTCTCCGAAATATGAACGCATCCTTTGAATAATTATTCTTTTCTTAGCCGCATGGGGTGTGGGGCGTGGGCATGGGGCGTGGGTACGGGGCAATGGGCGTGGGCATCCTTTAACCTTTAGAAAGAAATCCCGACCGAGCGAGGCGTGAGTGCAGCGTCGAAGCTCACTTTATAAAGTGCCGCTCGCTCTCTGCCGAAGATTTTAAAGGCCCATACGTGACGTCATAATGACCGTGTATGACCTACAGTGACGTCATTGTATTCTATGTATCCTTAATATCAACGTTAATTTGAGGCCGTAACCTCATTGTAACTGTGACGTTACACTACACACCAGTGAGGTCACAATGTTTTCGAGGTCAACACACTCTACAATAAGTGTCGGTCCACGAGCATGAAATTGCAGTACAACATGGCCAGGCCCTATTTACTTCAATGTTACCTCTTTCCGTACCTCAATATACAGGGTGACCCAAAATGATGTTCCAGGAAAGTCCGATTTCAATCACTCTGGGCTCCCACTTCAGACTTTGGAGCTATTGAAGAATAGAGACCCTAGCCTTCTTTAGTTAGGCTTATAAGGCTAACTAACGAAAATATCACGACCTAACCTAACCAATCGTTAGGTTAATTGTACGCCCTTGACGAGTGGTTAGGTTAGGTCATGATATTTTCGTTAGTTAGCCTTATAAAGCTAACTAAAGAAGGCTGGGGTCCCTATTCTTCAATAGCTCCCAGACTTTTTCTCTAACTGGGCTATGTCGTGGCCACTTGGTAACACCGCTTCCCGTTCGATCAGCGAGATTAAGCGACGTTGGATCTGTTCAGTTGTTGGATGGGTGACCCTTCTTTGCATTCAGATGATGTACAGACGCATAGATGGTGCGGATCCAACGTAAAGCTGATTTAAGAAACGGTATAAAGAAACCAGTACGGAACTGCAGCCCCGCGGGGAGTGTTTTCTACGAAAACTCTTACTTATAAAGAGGAAAATCCTCCGACGAAAATGGATCAATTTGAAAATTGCCTCCTTCGAGAGTCCCACTACCTGATTTCTCATTCTTGAACTAAGAATAAAATAGGAATGACCCGAGTCGAGAAGAAACTATGCACTTATTCTTTCTCTCGCGGCTTCACCAGTTCATTATGGGAAGTGACTGTTGGCTCCTATTTAAGACCCTTTCCAGGTGCGCGCGAAAGGAGAAAACAGTTTTTCACTCTCTTTCTTCCTCTAATTCATGGCTCTTCAAACAGTTTTTAAGGGGGGGGGCCGGATTAGAAACACGTTAGGACGAGGAGAAGGGGGGGGCACAATTATTTCCCAAATCCAATACATTATTATATTTTTTTTAACATTTTTTTGTATTTTCCTGTTAAAACTAACGAAAATACCACGACTTAACCTAACCCTACTAACTAATTAGGTTAATTGAATGCCCGGTTAGGTAAACTGTACGCCCTTCATAATTGGTTAGGTTAAGTCATGATATTTTAGTTAGTTTAACGAAAATATTCTGTGTCAAAATTGAAGTCTGGCAACTGGCAAAAAGTCTGGGGTCCGGGATAACAGGAAAGTACCATTTTTTTTTATTTAAAAATTAATAATTTAAAATTATATAAAAAGTCAACATTAAACAAAATATAACATTTTAAAACTAACTTGTTTTTGCGGTTTGCTGAGGGCCAAATACGACATTGTGGCCCGCGGGCCGCCAACTGAAGAGCCCTGCTCTAACTTATTAATTTTTTATTAACACCTTATACTATACAAAAAAAATTTAAAAACAAATAAACTAACCAAAGTTCGTCAAAACATAAATGTTATTAAACCAATATTTCTTCACATTTAACGGAAAATGTCGTATTTCTATTTTATCTCCTTGTATACAGTTCTACTTATAATACAGTAAATTCAGAAAGTCCCGTCATCCAACTCTCTGTTCCTTCCCGATAAAATACTGGTAGGAAACGCCGTTTCAGAACAGGACTTTTGGAATCGATTTCAACAAAACATGGACGCAACTTACACGCTTCACTAAAAAACAATACTTTAATTTAATACTTTAGAAATACTTTAAGTAAAAATTATTTTTGTCTAATTGTACTGTTGACACCAAAAGTACATCTACTGTATTTCCACCATTTTATATATATATATAGTGTATATTTATAAACTGTATATCTGTATATGCATATACACAAAATAATTATTGTACTTTAGGTGTCTAGAGTACAAGCATTTTTGCGGGGGGGCGTTCGCCCTTGGCCTCTGCTTCCTGGATAAAAGGAAAAAAATTAAACAAAAATTTTACGTGTATTACTTAAAGCAGTGGTTCTTAACCTTTTTACTACCATGCCCCCTCTAGGAATTGGTCCTTCCCTCCACGCCCCCCTTCAATCAAAATAACATTCTCAATAACTTCTCAATATTAGCCCATGCTCTCGTTAAGAGAATAACAAATACAATTAGAGAAATTCCTGTTTCTAGGGGCGCGCGCCCCCCAGGTTAAGAACCACTGACTTAAAGTAATCAAAGTACCAAATTTTGAGAGTACTTAAAAAAAATAATTATTATTATTTTCTTAAATATTTTTCATGTATTTACAAGGCAATTATTTCTTCTTGGGGTAGAAACTTAATAATTTGAGTAGGGTAAAGTTGCCAATGGTTCGCGCGTCGGTTCTACAAAATGTTACGCATTTCACTTAAACAAAACACGGAGCTATTGAAGACTAGGGACCCCAGCCTTCTTTAGTTAGGCTTATACGGCTAACTAACGAAAATATCATGACCTAACCTAACCAATCGTCAAGGGCATACAGTTGACCTAACGATTGGTTAGGTTAGGTCGTGATATTTTCGTTAGTTAGCCTTATAAGCCTAACTAAAGAAGGCTGGGGTCCCTATTCTTCAATAGCTCCCAAAAAACTCCCCACACAAAATACTGTTACAATGAAGGAAATATTAACAAAGTTACTAAAAGTAATGTTCAGCATAAATTTTATTTCCTTCACTGTAACAGTAGTTTGTGGTTCGGGGGGTGAGGAGGGGGGGAGTGAAATGCGCGACATTAGGACCGATGCGCGACCATTGGCAACTTTACCCTACAATTGATCTCGGGTGTTTGTCTAAAACAATTTGATCGACGAATATCATGATTGTTGAAGCCAAGGCGGTCTGAACCTATAAATTAATAAACGTATAAACAAGTTACTCCATTTATAATGGCACGAGAAGTTGAATAGTGCCACTTCATTAACGGTTAACTTAATCAGTTGAAAGATTAGAGCTTCGATACGAACTGTGGCATCGTAATTCTTCGAACGCAATTTCAGATGAGGAGCTGATATGAAAACTTAAAGCCGAAAGTAATTGCGGTCGAAACACCTAAGAAGCGAGTACGCTTAAATAAGAAAAAAAAAACTGTTTTGATCCGACTTTTATTCAATTTCCTTCGCCTTCACTGACTCTCTATCAACACAAATCACAGATCTTTGAAAAAAAAGTCATACAACCAACCAGTTCGAGGAATAAAAAAAAAAAGTCATACAACCAACCAGTTCGAGGAATAAAAAAAATCACAACCAACCAGTTCGAGGAATAAAAAAAAAAAAAATCACAACCAATCGGACAATCAGCAAAACAAATCTGTAAATTCTAACTATTTCACCATCATTTTCGTATATATTTAAAATTAATGAAATAAATACACATAAAACAAAAATTTTTATTTTATCCCAACGTTTCGACTCTCAAAGAGAGACGCCATCTTTCATTCGAAATTCCTTTAAAAGAGTTTGAATTCACATTACCTTTGTTGGCTCGCAAGTACGCGAGCCAAGTTTTGTATGTGTTAAACAAGCGTACACGCGTATTTGTACGCATCCAATATAATCCCATGCTTGCGACCCGCATACCTGCAAAACAAAAAAAATGGAAAAATTCAATTAAAAGTGGCTTAATTCAATAAATAAATAAATAAATAAATATATACTGTATATATATATATACATCTACCATATGTAAATTAAATTTATATTTCAGGGGATCCGCTATATTTCCATTTACTTCGCGAAATAAAATATTTTTCATCAAAGCACATTCATAATATATTTTAGGATATTATTTATTGATTTTTTTACTCAAACAAAATAGTATCTCAATATTTTGAGAGAGAGAGAGAGAGAGAGAGAGAGAGAGGGAGAGAGAGAGAGAGAGAGAGAGAGTATTTCAAAAGGCCTTGCAGCCCATACCGAGGAGGTACCAATGGCAACGGATGCCAGGGAAAAATTCATACACCCTCAAATAGTGTGCAACATTCGGTCTAACCTTTTCTTGAACTGATCCACAGAAGAACTGTCCCCTAACTTCTGATGGTAGCCTGTTCCACGTGTCACAGATCTTATAGGTAAAGTAATTCCCATACACACTAGTGCTAAACCGTTTCAAATGTTATCATTTAAACTAAACATGCTTCTAAAATCGACATCGTTGAACCCGCGTAAGAGCTTCAAAACATCGATGAGTTGACTGCACACTCAGTGCACAGCCTCCGAGTTTCCAGCGAAAACAAATTCAGGGCGCGTAAGCGTCGATTGTAGCCCATATGCTAAACGGAAGGGATTAACTTTGTGGCTCTCACCTGGACTCGCTCCAGCCTGTCAATATCTTTCCTGAGGGTGGGTGACCAGACTTGCATAGCATACTCCAGGTGCGGCCGAACCAGGGAATTGTACAGAGAGAGCACACACTCCTTGTTCCGAAATCGAAATTGCCTCCTGATATAACCCAACAGCTTCTGGGCTTTCTTTTCCACCTCTACGCACTGTTTGGTAACTTAAGGTCGCTGCTAATTAGCACACCCGTCCTTTTCCAAATCAATGGCCTCGATATTATTCCCCAACATCGAGTAGTCCGACTTGGGATTGGCGTAGCCAATGTGCATGACCTTGCATTTACCCAAGTTAAATGGCATTTGCCATTTTTCCGACCACTCTCCAATCATCAGCGAATTTGGCGATCCTACTGACGATGTCAGTGTCGATATCATTTATGTAAATGATAAACACTGGCCCCAAAACGGAACCCTGAGGAACCCCGCTAATGACCGAGGCCCAACCCGAGCTAACCCCTTTAATTACAACCCTCTGCCGCCTATTCTTCAGCCAGTTTTCAATCCACCTACCTACTTCCCCACCGATACCCAACGCGCGCACTTTGGTCATTAGTCGGCGGTGAGGTACCTTATCAAAGGCTTTCTGAAAGTCGAGATAAAGTATATCAATCGCCCTACTCTTATCATACTCACTCAACATGACGTGGAAAAACTTGAGTAGGTTGGTGAGACACGACCTATGCCTTCTAAACCCATGTTGGGAGTCCCCAAGCAGCTTGTAGGAATCCAAATGGTCAACGATCCTATCCGCTATTATCCCCTCTAATAATATAATTTACCTACAACCGAAGTGAGGCTAATGGGACGATAGTTCCCTGGACTTTCGTGATCCCCTTTCTTAAAGATAAGGGTCACCAGGCACCTGGCCCGTCTCCAACGATTTGTTAAAGACTGTAGCCAGGTGGGAAGCCACCTGGTCGCGCACTTCCGGCAAGACTCTGGGGAGGAACTGGTCTGGCCCAGGAGCCTTAAACGCACTGTTTGTCTATTCTGTCGGCAACGACTGTCGCGGTACACTGAACACTATCCAGGCCAGCACTTTCGTGCCTGACGGCTGGCTCGGGGATGACGCGCCTGTCCTCCTTGGTGAACACTCCCGCAAAGTACTCATTCAGCACATTAGTGATGTCCGCATCTATTAACATAACTGAAGAACTCCTTAGGGTTCCCTTTGCAGAGGCTTGCCACCCGGAGTTCTTCGTTACGTTTCGCTAGCCTAACCTTCGCCTTCACTTCCCTGCACAGGCGGACATATGCCTCAGTGTTCTCATGGGAACGATTGGCCTTCGCCCTCCTATACGCAGCTTTCCTATTTCAGATAGCTGAAGCGATGTCACGACTGAACCACTGAGGCTGCGTTGAAGTAGATGTGACCGGTTTTGAGGGTATGGCAGCAGACTGCAGCATCATAAACTCGTCCCGGAATGCACTCCACACAAACTCAACATCGCTGCCCATCTCTAACCCCATTTCACCTACGCTATCCCGGAGGCCAACAAAGTCCGCCCGCCGTAGATCGAGCTTACTGCCTCTCGAGTTACTACGCTTTACCCGAGGGACGCAGACAAAGAACCTAATCAGACCGTGATCACTCCGGCCTAACGATTCGTCAACGGTGAGGCCAGTGACGAGGTTGTCTTCGGTCGTGAATACTAAATCTAGAACGCTTTCGCCTCGTGTAGGCCCACTGACCTACTGAGTCAGGAATTTCTGATCAGCAAAGCCAACTAGCCTCCTCCCTTCGGCATCAGCAGTCCTGTCTTCCCAGTTTATGCCGCGACAGTTGAAGTCTCCTAAAACTACACCCACCCACGAGAGAGAGAGAGAGAGAGAGAGAGAGAGAGAGAGAGAGAGAGAGAGAAGATTTATGTCCTTTATAAACGTTGCATTTCCAGCTGGGTGTCCTTTAACATTTTGACTGCCACCTCTTTTTCATAGTTTTTCTATCTCCCCACATGGGGAGACAGTACTCGTCTACTTCATACGGGTAGACATGGCAGCCAATGTGTTAAGGACATTCAAAGGCAAAGTAAAATCGTTGTCCTATGTAAAATACAGTGCGTTCGAAAAGTCTCTCCGCAGTGCTATGTTAAACGCATAGGAAATTGAAAAACTACAATGTTTTCATTGAACCATGATTTAGTGATTTTATTACATAACCTTTTGATTTTACAGCATGTGTTGAAAGTGTTTTCCATCATTTTGCAGGCACAGAGCAACTTGTTTACACTTGTCAAACTGACAAACACTTTTGACAACAAGCACGTTGACTGCGGAGAGACTTTTCGAACGCACTGTATAATACATTTGTTTGTAAATAGTGCTACTGCTAAAGTATTCCTACTCGTGCATTTAATAACTTTTGTAAAACAGCTCCATTCCTTCATGACTATACAAGAAGTCGCTTTTGTTAGGCTTTAACCAACGTTTGGTATCTGCTTGTATGGTATAACTACGATCTTTGACCATTCTTCTATACCAATGGTTCTCAACCTTTTCTGGCTCAAGGCACCCCAATGCCATCTGTTCTTTTTTCTCGGCACCCCGGAGAATTTTCGTCTCCCGTTATTCAACATCCAGTTTTTACCCCCCCCCCCCCCCCGCAATACGAGTGTATCTCCAAACTGAGCCAAAGCAGTTTCTGTATGGACGCAGGTTTCATTTGAAGTTTCCATACGTTCAGTAAATTTTAAATTTTCAATTACTTATTTTTGCCATTTTCATGGAATTTCGCGGGACCATCGATGGAAAACCCTATTCTAATTTCTTCATATTTGAAGGATTTCGTTTTTGGACACAACGTTTTGTCTTGCCAGAGATGTTCCTATGAGTTGAGACCAGGACTTCGTGCAAGCCAGTTCAAAACATTAATTTTCCTATGTTGCAACCATTTTTAGTTGACTTTAATGTACGAGTAGAGTCATTTATCATGCTGAAGACCCACCATCGATCAAGACGAAGCTTCATTTCAGAAGGCCTCAAATTGTCTTGGAGGGTCAGTTGATATTTTGAGGAAACCATATTACTGTTGATTTGTACAAGATTTCCAGTGTCGGAAGAAGAGAAGCAACCGCAAAGCATAACTGATGTCCTTCATGGTCGGAACCGCGTTCCTTTTAGCTAGTTGATCCGCTCTTCCATCAGAAAGCTTAATCTTTGTCCCATCGATCCATAATATTCGGTCTCTGTAATCTCGTGGATCATAAGATGGATCTTGACAAAGTTTAACCTCTTCACTTTATGCAATTGTTTGAAGAACGGCTTCTTTCAAGGAATCCTACACACACCCTGTCCCCAAAGAGAGAGAGAGAGAGAGAGAGAGAGAGAGAGAGAGAGAGAGAGAGAGAGAGAGAGAGAGAGTGTTACAAGGAAAAGAAGTACCTCAAAAGGCCTTGCGGCCCATACCGAGGAGGTACCAATGGCAACGGGTGCCACGGAAAATTTTCTACACCCTCAAATAGTGCAAGATTTGGTCTAACCTTTTCTTGAACTGATCCACAGAGGAACTGTTCACAACATCTGAAGGTAACCTGTTCCACGTGTCACAGATCTTATACGTAAAGTAATTCCCACACATACTAGTCCTAAACCGTTTCAAATCCAACTTCCAACCATTGTTGCGAGTTGGGCTATCATTTAAACTAAACATGCTTCTAAAATCGACATCTTTGAACCCGCGTCACGTAAGCGTCGATTGTAGCCCAAATGCCTAACGGAAGGGATTAACTTTGTGGCATTCTTCAGCCGGTTTTCAATCCACCTACCTACTTCCCCACCAATACCCAGCACGCGCACTTTAGCCATTAGCCGGCGGTGAGGTACCTTATCAAGGCTTTCTAATCAATCGCCCTACTCTTATCATACTCACTCAACATGACGTGGAAAAACTCGAGCATGTTGGTGAGACACGACCTATGCCGTCTAAACCCATGTTGGAGTCCCCAAGTAGCTTGTAGGAATGCAAATGGTCAACAATCCTACCCGCTATTATCCCCTCTAATTATTTCCCTACAACTGAAGTGAAATGGTGTTATTTATAGAGGTTCCAAAGCCTCTCTTCCCACGCATGAGGTAGCAGTTGGGTCCTAATCGTAAGAGTAGAGAAAAAGAGTTAATACTAAAAGTTTTTTTTTTTTTCTGCAGTCAGAGGAGAGCATCCTTACCTAAGCTAAAAGGACAGAGTAGGGATGGGAAGGGGTCCTAGTAACCCACGGACAGGTTTGTACAACAGACTTCACCCGCCCTCCCGAAAGAGAGAGAACCTAAAGGAATTGGCAGCCAATTTCTCTAGAATCCCACGACTCGGGACCGGAGGGCTGTCACACCCCAAGTATAAAGTTTACTACACCCAGAAGGAACGTGCATAACCTTTATACCTCCTGCGAGAGAGAGAGAGAGAGAGAGAGAGAGAGAGAGAAGAGATAGAGAGAGAGAGAGAGAGATAGATATTTATGTCCTTTATAAACGTTGCATTTCCAGCTGGGTGTCCTTTAACATTTTGACTGCCACCTCTTTTTCATAATTTTTCTATCTCCCCACATGGGGAGACAGTACTTGTCTACTCTATACGGGTAGACAGTACTTGGCTACTCCATCGTCCTTCACAGTGCGACGAATTATGCCGACTAGAACGTATTCTGAAGATCCCATTGAATACTTGGGCGCCGTTGATCTGGGATTGTTGCTGACGACATATGATTTTTAAAGATAGCTGTTAGGGAGAGTCTTTTTTCTTCCTCTTCCAAGCAAAGTGACAATAATCCATCCTCTTCTACTTCTTTATTATCGCGGTAACATTCGGAATCGGAATGTTACATTGTTTGCCAACCTTCTCGTAACCTTCCGAGACTAAATGAGATTCAACAACCTTATTTCAGAGGTCTTCCGACAGCTATTTAGTTTTTACCAAAACTGCGTCGAGTGTTAAAATGATACTGACGTAACTCCCACGCAACCCGGTTTATACCTAACGCCGATCTAGAGTCTAGAATGTTCTCTTTGCAGCATTGCTAAATGTTTAGTGAATTACAAATAACCTCCTCCAATTCAACTCCAAAAGTTTTGCAGTTTTACAAGCACGAGGAGCTTTTATTACACAAACAGCGTTGTGAATAATTCTGCAGAAACACTATTTACAAATGTATGTAATATGTTGTATGCTGAACATAATAATGATTTTCTTTTGCCTTTGGACGTCTTACGAGGATAAATATACAGGGTATCCCATAAGTCCGGTCTCATAGGAAAATTTGTTTAAAATTAAATTTGCAAAAGTAATAGATTAGAAATAAAACAATGTTCAAATTCACGTCTTGTTTTGGGTCCTTTTTATGTTGCAGGTAGAATAACACGCGATGGTTAATATGAAAGTGAGTTACACTAGTGAGGAAAAGGCTTCCGGAGGCCTTTTCTTCAGGAGTGTAACTCACTCGTAACAAGACATCAATTTGAACATTTGTTTTTAGTTCTAATGTATTACTTTTGTAAATTTAATTTAAAATAAATTTTCCCGGACTTATGGGACACCCTGTATATGGAATAAACCACTCCTGTTTCATTATTATTTTACATTCTTTACGATACTTTATATATTACACTGAACGTAACTATATTAAAAAATATAAACATATAATTTTTAAATAAGCTTATAAAAAAACACGCAAGCATTTAAGTCACGTGACGCAAGACGAGAGCTTAGCTGCGGTAAAGTGGTTGGTTTATCCTTAAATAGAACAACTCGTTTTGCACTTAAAAATGCAACAAACGTTACAGTCTTAATAATAATACACCAAATGTACAGTGTCCAAAATTATTTTTAAAATTGAACTTAATTTGTAAGGTAATTTATGGACACCCTGTATATCCTGTACATGTATACTTAGAACAATAAAACTGAAACCGAAACTCTAAACACTGTTTTGGTCTGCGCTACGTTATAAATATCTGCCGTTATTTATTCTGATTGTCTATTACAATTACTTACCCGAGGCCTTTTTCCCCCCCTGTGTGAAGAGAGAGAGAGAGAGAGAGAGAGAGAGAGAGAGAGAGAGAGAGAATCTAATTTCTGTCGAAATCAGGTACAGGTGACGAAACAATTTACGAGGATTTTAAAAGTGCCATTCCTCAAAATTAATATACATAGATAGATAGATAGATAGATAGCGCCTAGGATTGCTGACTACGAATACAGCGGCCCCAAGTTTGATTACCAGCGATGTCAGGCGGCGCCTAACTCACCCAGTTGTTCATTGTTGCAAAGAAAAAAAAGTGGGTGGTAGACATTCTGGGTAGCCTTGTGATTAGGACGTTCGGTTGCTGACCGGGAGGTTGTGGGATCAAGTCCAGGCGAGGACTTTGTAATTTCTGGCCATCCGGGTGTACCCGTGGTGGGTCATGCTTCGGATTTGACGTTAAGCCGTAGGTCTAAGGTGGGGGCAACAAGCTTGACACTCGTTGAAATGAACAATTTGGGTGGGAACCAAGGTTATCAGAGTATATATAGTACGGACAGTACTGGCCCCACTCCTGTTCATTATCAAGCTAACAGACATAGAGAGCGGAGTAAAGAGCAACAGTATAGTAACACCCTTTGCAGACGATACAAAGATCAGCAGAAAAATCAGCGATGTAAATGAAGTGGAGACCTTGCAGAGGGACACGAACAAAATATACAAATGGTCAGAAGACAACAACATGACATTTTAACACCGAGAAATTTCAGCTCTTGAGATATGGTAGGAAAGAGGAACTTAAACAGACTGCATATTATACTCCAGATAGACAAAAAATTCAGATAGCGATAAATAAAGCAAAAAGAGTCTCGGGACAGGTACTAAGAACGTTCAAGAGAAGGGACAGGACAGTAATGATTCCCCTGCTAAAAACACTGATTATACCAAAACTTGAATACTGCTCATGCCTTGGTGCAGTGGTTAGCACATCCGACCGGCAATTGGATGATCCCGGGTTCGATTCCTGGGAGGTGCCTCATTTTTCATTTGTTCGTTCTTTCTCCTCTTCTTGTACGGACGCTCTTCTACACAAGCATCGTTCTTTACATTAATTATACTGCGTGTTGTTTGCAGTTAAAATGTGTATAAAATTATACAAACCCACAAGGAAAAAGAAAAATGATTCCAAGATCTTTCGTGTATTCAGAATTACACAAAGTCAGGGAATGTATTTCTGAATACACGAAAGGCCTTGGAATAATTTTTCTTTTTCCTTGTGGGTTTATATCATTTATTCATTTCATGTGTTTGTGAAATTCATCCCATATTTTTATATATATATATATATATATATATATATATATATATATAGAGGCGGGGCCACCAGCTTGACCTCCGTGTGAAGAGAGACCAACGCACGAAACAACATAAGGTGTGTGTATATATATATATATATATGTTTTTTTTTAATTGGGGGTTGTTTAACCTCCTTCGCAACATCTAAGGTCATATGACGGAGGGGACCTACAGCTTTACGCAAGGGTAAGAGGTGAGGAGAGACTCGAAAAGGTCAGTGTCATACTCAAGATTTCGGAGGATTGTTTCAATGTGCTGCTCCATGGTCCGGCGGCAGAATCGGGTGGCTGGTGGTTCAGCAAGCATCAGGGATTCCACTCGTTCTTTCAGGATGGATCCTGAAAGATTCTGCCGCCGGACCATGGAGCAGCACATCGAAATAATCCTCCGAAATCTTGAGTACGACACTGACCTTTTCGAGTCTCTCCTCACCTCTTACCCTTGCCGACTTGAAGCCGTCCGCCGAGCACAAGGAGGCAACACCAACTATTGAGTGGTTTTGTTTAGACGTAGAATTAAATTGTCTAAAAGATGCAACAATCAGTTTTTTGTACCTCTATTAGTTTCATCTGTGCAGAGGGGGGGTGGGGCAATCATTGTTTACGACGCTGTATGCATGAATTGAGAAAAAATTAAACTCTTCATCATTCCTGAACAAAATGTGGTTCAGCGATGACTGAATTTCATATCCCAGGAAGCATAAACCGGCATAATGGTAGAGTACAAGAAAAGGAAAACCTTCTCAAAGATACTTCGAAGTTTTGTGTGATGTCTATTTTAGCTGACGGGATTGCAAGCCCGTTCTTCTTCAAAGGGTCTAATGTAGTGTTGAAAAATAATCGAAACTTTACAAACCGGTTTTTAATCGATCTGTTTTTTGAAAACCGGTTTTAGCCGGTTATGACCGAAAAGTTTAGAATTTTTAAAAGCCACAATTGAAAGTTACTGACTTTAACTCTTAACAAGCATAGCTTATCGCCTATTTTTTGGTCAAAGAATGCAAAATGCAGCATCATATGTATGCATATGAATAAGAAAATGACAACTTTCACATATTTATTTTAGCCAAAATAATACATTATTCAAACAATTTAGATTTGAAATAATTTTTTAAAATAAAACATCTATACTTAGAAAAAAATAAACTTCTTTTTGTAAAAAAATTATAAAGAATAAAAATAAAATTTCTCTCTATTTTGGAAAAAACATTGAAATAAAATTTTTTAATAAAAAAAACTTTACCTAGAAAACAGAAAATTGGCTCTTCGTGTAAGAAAAAATATATAAATTAATTTAGATTTTATCCCTATTTTGGAAATGACATCTTAAGAAACAAAGGGTATTAAGGGTCTTATACTGCGAATAGGGCTTTAGTCGACTGACTCTACACTACAGCCTACATGATGAGACAAACTGAAGATCGAGTTGCCAGATAGGCAAAAATTATACTGAAGAGCAGTTGCCAGTTTGTCACAATTTAACTTAATAGGTAATGTATTCGAAGTTATTTTTTGTGCGCTGTAGCGCGTAGCTGCACGTTCGCGCTAGTTTGAGCCAAATAAAAATCAATCGATAAAACCGGGTTTTTTCTTTCGGTTTTCGATTTTTAGGGAAATTTTACAAACCGGTTTTACAAACCGGTTTTCAACACTAGTCTAATGGTGAGAGTGAAAATTCGTTGCGACGCTCTAAACATTCTCTCGGCCAAGAATGTAACACTACTGCAAATGTTAAAGAAGCATATTCTCACCAAGTCCGGGGGAGGGGGGGGAGTGCTCCACATCATACAACTCCAGTCCGTGAGTATTTCAGCCGTACCTTTCTGTCTCAATAGATTTGCCGACAAGAACTTAAATGAGGTGGTGAGAGTGTAGTTCACTTTGCTCGACTTGTCATTTTTCTTCTGTAGGGTTATGCGAAGACGAAGCTATACGTAACTAAACCAAGAAATGTTCAGCACCTTGAAAAAAGGATTCCCAACACAACTGATGAAGTTGATGACAAATTGAATATTGCTCAACAGTCTGTCAACAGTTGGTTCAAATGCGTTAAAAAGGGTCAAAAGAAGTTAAGTCTATACTTAAAATATGCAAACAAATTTAGAATACATTTCTGCACACAACTTCACCTTAATTCAACTTCTCGTAACTGAACACACACACACACACACACTAAATAAAAACTTAAAATTTATTAGACAATCGAATTTTGTTTTCGTAAATTCTTTATACTGTATGTACAACACACACACACACACACACATATATATATATTTTTTTTTATTTATTTATTTATTAAGAGCAGAGTTGCAATTGAGCTTAGGAGTATAGTTCTTATTCTAAACCATTCATACACATATTTATATGTATGTATACATTTATTCATACATCACACACATACATACATACATATTCTCTTTAAATTATAAACTGAATAAGAATCAAAGCAATCCATGATGAGCAGCAACAGATGTTTGTGAGAGTCCCAGCATGGGATGAGGGATAGGCCTCAAAAGGTGCTCAGAGATGCAATACTATACAAAAACAGAATTTCCTCTTTTTGATTGGATCCCCTCTTTCCACACCCACACACAGTATATATATATATATATATATATATATATATATATATATATATATATATATATATATATATATGAAAATTATTTCACGAAAGTAACACGTGAAAAATATTTATGATGAATAAAACCACGAAGGAAAGGAAACACAAAAAGGTGCTCAAGCGCTTTCGTCTAATGACATCCTCAGGAACACTGAAGTACAAAAAAGGTTACGGCCTATATATAGGTTACAGAAAAAAAATAAAAATAAAAATAAATAAATAACATACATACACACAAACACATATATATATATATATATATATATACATACATATCTACACACACACACACACACATATATATATATATTATATATATATATATATATGCAATAAACAGAGAAGTAAAAATAAAAATTAAAAATTAAAGGATTAACAAAGAGGCATACAGATTTGTAAGGAAAAATATCGATTTTTAGCACAAGATCAAATGAATTATAAAAATACAAATTTATCTGGAAATCTGCCCGGGTTTTAACACTTTGCCTTTTATAGTCAAGTTTCGATATACTGTATATAAAATAAAATGAAGATTAAAAGTTAATAAAGTAGCATACAAGTTTACCAAAGATTTAGCGTCCTACCCCTTTTTATCTAAATCTGTTTTGAAGGAATTCAAAACAACAGGATCGAGTTGAAAAAGACCTTTGCTTATATTGAAGTTATTTGAAAGTTGGATAATGGCAGACTCAAGAATATTTCTATTAACAATGTTGCTAGAGTGAAATAAAACTGAAGCATTATTCCAATCAATACAGTGGGATAACTCTGACAAATGGACAAAAAAGCACTGGACAACTGTCGTGTTCTAACGGAATATTGATGCTGTTTTATACGTGTGTGCAAATCCTTTCCCGTCTGACCTATGTAAAAGGAATCACATTGTTTACACCCAATTTTATAGATAATGCCTGAATTATTGGTAGGGCTATTTTTTACTATGATATTTTTCACAATATTGTTATATGAAAATACTACATTAATATCCAAAAGTTTAAGTACATTAGCAATGCCTAAAAAGCCCGGGAAAAATGGAAGTACTAAAATATTTTTTGACAAAGTACGAGTGTTATTATTGACACGATAGAAAGTTCGTTTTGTCAATAATAACACTCGTACTTTGTCAAAAAATATTTTAGTACTTCCATTTTTCCAGGCTTTTTAGGCATTGCTAATGTACTTAAACTTTTGGATATTAATGTAGTATTTTCCTATAACAATATTGTGAAAAATATCATAGTAAAAAATAGCCCTACCAATAATTCAGGCATTATCTATAAAATTGGGTGTAAACAATGTGATTCCTTTTACATAGGTCAGACGGGAAAGGATTTGCACACACGTATAAAACAGCATCAATATTCCGTTAGAACAGGACAGTTGTCCAGTGCTCTTTTTGTCCATTTGTCAGAGTTATCCCACTGTATTGATTGGAATAATGCTTCAGTTTTATTTCACTCTAGCAACATTGTTAATAGAAATATTCTTGAGTCTGCCATTATCCAACTTTCAAATAACTTCAATATAAGCAAAGGTATTTTTCAACTCAATCCTGTTGTTTTGAATTCCTTCAAAACAGATTTAGATAAAAAGGGTAGGACGCTAAATCTTTGGTAAACTTGTATGCTACTTTATTAACTTTTAATCTTTATTTTATTTTTATATATATCGAAACTTGACTATAAAAGGCAAAGTGTTAAAACCCGGGCAGATTTCCAGTATAAATTTGTATTTTTATAATTCATTTGATCTTGTGCTAAAAATCGATATTTTTCCTTACAAATCTGTATGCCTCTTTGTTAATCCTTTAATTTTTAATTTTTATTTTTACTTCTCTGTTTATTGCATATATATATATATATATATATATATATATATATATATATATATGTGTGTGTGTGTAGATATGTATGTATGTATGTATATATATATATATATATATATATATACATATATATATGTGTGTGTTTGTGTGTATGTTATTTATTTATTTTTTTCTTTTCTTTCTGTAACCTATATATAAGCCGTAACCTTTTTGTACTTCAGTGTTCCTGAGGATGTCATTAGACGAAAGCGCTTGAGCACCTTTTTGTGTTTCCTTTCCTTCGTGGTTTTATTCATCATATATATATATATATATATATATATATATATATATATATTCTACTGTGACAAATTAATCCTTTTAAAAACTGTCACAATTTGTTTGAGCGAAAAATTTGGCCTCCCTCCCCCCACAAAGATCCTCAAACCATAAATTTAATTAATTTTTTTTTCACTAACATAATTTACAGAAAAGACCATTAAAAAAAAAAAAAAAAAAAATTAAAGAAGACTTAAAAATGCAATTTCTTTAATGTAAATAATGTCTGTAAATATATATGCAATTATTTACAAATTAAATTGCCCATGAACGAATATTATCCCTTTTGGTAGAAAGAAACGTTCAAGCGGCAAATAAAAAATAAAAAAATTTACACGCATCACGTCCATGGATGACGTACACGAATCATTATATACGTTACGGGCGTGTGTGTGTGTGTGTGTGTACATACGTTTAACGGAAAACGTACATGAATCCTGTACGTTACAGACGCGTACGCGTTCCACAGTCTCGTGAATATTTACATTCATTCATAATGTTTGTTTATACTAAATATAATTAATAATACATAATTCAACCGAGTGTTTTTAAACATACACGTACAGGGTACACCAAAATTATCCAGTAAATTACTAAAAGAGAAAGATAACTTGCTACAGGAGTTTTGGCTCACCTGTACATCAACCCAAATGAGCGCGCGCGCACATACACTACTATTATATATATATAATATATATATATATATATATATATATATATATATGGTATCAAACGAAGAGCCGAAAGCTTCATTAAAGGTTTCGCATTTAAACCAAGTGTCCTTTAGTTCAAGGAGCACTCGAGAATCCTTCAAGATGACATGGAACCAAAGTATATTTATATATATTTTTATATATATATATGCAGAGAGAGAGAGAGAGAGAGAGAGAGAGAGAGAGAGAGACCAGACCCAAATATCCAATCTAGGTTAGCCAAGCCAAGAAGAGAAACAAGTTCCTAAAAGCGTACACAAAGTTCAGAAAGGAAAAGAAAGCAAAATTCAGTTTATTTATCCTTACACTTATCTACGTGTAATAAACATTTATTTAGAAAAGTAGGTCTGTGTGTGTGTGTGTGTGTGTGTGTGTGTGTGTTGTGTGTGTTGTGTGTGTGTGTGACCAGGCCACGCTGAAAGAAAAAGTTTGTTAATAAAATGTATAGAAAAGATTTTGGAAAGGCGTGTCACAGGCAATGTAAAACCAGTCATTTAACGAAACGTTTGAGAATTTCAGCCATTTCGCGTAATGCCTGTGACCCTTAAACACGGATATTAGGCATTACTAAATTTAACCCAACTTAACCTAATCGCGGGTTGATGAAACGTCATCGGCATTACTTGAAAATGACTGGTTTCACACACATTGACTAACATATACAGGGTGTCCCCCCAAAAAACTATATACTCTTCATAGCATCATATATTTTATAATTAAAAAAAAACCCAAACAATATATTGTTATAGCAATTGCCAATGAAAGGTAAATTAGTAATCTAAGTGATCAAAATGTTATAGCGAGTTGTTTGCATGTAAAATTTAATTAACTACGCCAAGTGCTCAAAATGTTCTCCGGCGGCATGAATGCACTTTTAATACAACAAAATCGTGTGGTCTGATGAAGCTACCTTCAAGCTGAATGGCACAGTAAATCGACACAACTGCAGGTACTGGTCACTTGATAATCCACACGTTAATGTGGATAAACATGTTAATTTACCAGGATTAACAGCATGGTGTGGTTTATCATCCAGGGGTTTGGTTGGACCATTTTTCTTTAATGGGACAGTTACCGGTGCCGCATATCTCGACATGCTGCGGACAGAAATTATACCTGCAGTTCGGAAGTTGTTTGGAAACGACGACTTTTACTTTCAACAAGATGGAGCCCCCGTTCATTATCATTGTGATGTCAGAAGGTACCTCGATGAAACGTTGCCTAACCGTTGGATAGGACGAAGAGGAAGCGTTGAGTATCCTCCACGTTCACCGGACTTGACTCCACTTGATTTTTACTTGTGGGGCTACCTGAAGGATGCAGTTTATGGTACAAGACCCGCAACACTCGAACACCTTAAGGATGCAATTAGGGAAAAGTGCGGGACCATCACAGCATCCACATTAGTCCATGTCTGCGAATCAGTTAGTCGACGCATTCAAAAGTGCATTCATGGCGCCGGAGAACATTTTGAGCACTTGGCGTAGTTAATTAAATTTTATATGCAAACAACTCGCTATAACATTTTGATCACTTACATTACTAATTTACCTTTCATTGGCAATTGCTATAACAATATACTGTTTGGTTTTTTTAAATTATAAAATATATGATGCTATAAAGAGTATATAGTTTTTTTTGGGACACCCTGTATACTTTCCCACTATGAGTACGCTTATCTCGTGTACTCAAAGAGGGAGTACACGAGATAAGTGTACTCACTCTATGATTAAAGGAAGATGTAAAATAAAGGATATAATGAAACTGTAAGCTACATTATACATTTATCTAAACCATACATCTTTTAATAGCTTTATAATTATCTTTATACATAAAAAATAAAACATCAGTGAATGATTGCAATCTGTTTGGTACTCGCACGTCATTTGTTTAGATGATTTGAATAACAATCTCTCGCATTAGGACCGGATTCAAATTGAGTGTGGAAGGAGAACCGTTCTCTCGCCCCCAAAACCGTAACCTGACGAAGGATCAACGGTATTGTACTGTACTACTATACGATAACTCGTCAGAGTACAGCATTGTATGACGCTTGCTGCGCCACAACAAAGGATCAACGGTCTGTTTATCATTGTATGATACTACATCGTCAGTGCACAGCATTGTGTGTGTGTGTGTGTGTGTGGTGTGTGTGTGTGTGTGTGTGTGTGTGTGTTTAATATATTATAAAGCTATGGTGAATTAATTATCCAACTACACAATTTCCCCTGATAAGACAATCGATCACTTTGCATCCCAATAAAGGTACATCACTGCAAACAGTTTATATATATATATATATTATATATATATATAATATTAAAAAACTAATAATAATAATAATTATAACGAACTAAATAAAGTTAGCCATAATTTTTCCTAATTAACTTACATCTAGCATTACATCCCCCAAGTAACTTCAAACCTCTCGGGCGGACCTTCCCGTCTCTACCTATGAGGCATGAGAACGCCCAGTGCTTTGAAACCAGACCTGAACAGTGCCTCCCACTAGATTTCCTCGCAATAATGAAACACTGATACTTCTACGGTATCCTGACTAACTCTCCGTGTAAGCATCACCCTTACATATCGACAGTTACACTGGGTTAAGGATCCAGCAAACGAAAAGATACGGCGAAAGAAAGAGTGGTTTCTCGTATACTGAACCTAACTATTCGAAGGTTTTATTTCCCAAGAATTCAAATCATTTTAGAAAATAAATTAACAAAAAGTTATCACCCGAGCACTCCCACTGCTCTGAAATAAAACCTATCTAGCGCTTGCTTCCTACTACATTTACGAGCATGAAGAATCATCACTACCCGAAACTCCATCCTTGTAACCCTTCCATCCATACAAGCTTCTTCGACAGTTGCAATTCCCGAGCGTTCTCATACTGATATCACCCAATGCGATGAAACCAGACCCGGCCGCAAACTCCTACTATATTTTCGAAGAGGAATATCGCCGCTTCTAGAAAGACTGGTTATCTCGCAAAGTAGGCATCCTATTAAGTAACCTCTTTTGGACCACTGGGTCGAATATGTACCGTTTCTCATACACGCACTCATAACTTAACCCAATAAACACTTCGGTCGTTAAGAGGTTAAGTAGTTTTTCGGGAATTTTGATTCCCGAGAATTCCCTTCAAATTTCCCGTCTCTGCGGATGGGGTATCATACGAGAATTCCCATTCCTCCAAAAGCAAACCCATGCAGCCAGAGCCCCCTACTACATTTACTGTGAGAAGAACAGTAGCCTACACCCTAATTTAGACCAATTGAAACCACAAATTACAGTTCTCTTAATAAAAAAAACAGAAAATGATATAAAAATGTATGTTTTTTCTTTTAAAATACACACGTTTAACCATGCTTAAACATATTCTTCGAATTTCTCGTATATTCTTTAAAATCAATTGAAAGAGTATCTTCGACTTTTCGAAAGGTTAACTACCGTAGAAAAGAAAAGAAAAAAAGTCTGCTCGAAACATGCAGTTAGAAGATCTAATTTTAAAGCAGTTGCTTCTCGTAATAATTGTATTGTTGTCAAACGAGTGCTCATAGTTTATATCAAGTGTACTTAACGCTTTAGAGCAGTGGTTCTTAACCAGGGGGGCGCGCCCCCCTAGAAACAGGAATTTCTCTAATTGTATTTGTTATTCTCTTAACGAGAGCATGGGCTAATATTGAGAAGTTATTGAGAATGTTATTTTGATTGAAGGGGGGGGTGGAGGGAAGGACCAATTCCTAGAGGGAGCAAGGTAGTAAAAAGGTTAAGAACCACTGCTTTAGAGCTTGAATGAATATTTCCTTGAAACGCCTTTACAATTGCGAGGAAATACGAGAAAAACTTTCTCTGTCTTCATACCGTTTACTACGAGTAAATGGACTGAGCTGCGGACACGTTGCGACGCCGCTTCCCGCTAGATCAGCGAGTTTCAGATGATGTACCGACCCTTATTAAATCGTTTTGATCCTAAGTAAAACCGTAGGTCTCCTCCCAGGGCGAGACCTCTGCCGTTACGAAGGAAGTTAAACAACCCCCAAACAAAATTATCTCATTTAACATCGATAACTTTCTATTTTTAAGACAATCCAGGAGTAATAAATTCTGGACCTAATTCAAACAACTTATAAAGAATAACTCAAAGTTAAAGTTGTTAAAATTTATTATAAACAACCGTCGTATAAGAATAACTTAGAAATAATATCTAAGTTGAACAACGAAACACGTATGGCTCCATATATTTATAATAATTAAAAGTACGCCCAACGTTTCGAGCCAAGCTGAACCTATTTTCAAAATTAAACTTGGTTTGGAGACAGCATGTACGACACAGATCGTATGAGTAGGGCATGGTTCTGATTAATCAGTTAATCACTGTTTCGAATTTAGTCATTAATTAATCAAAAAATATTTTTTTAGAAAATGATGATAAATGAATAATTTTCCTCATAATTTCAGCATCATTTTATCTTAAATTTTCTAATGTATCATTCGAATTTGGCACCTTTTTGCGTGTATAAACTGTCTAATCCGCCCATGCCTGATTTCTTGAACTAAAGCAAACTAAAAACAATAAAGCTCTTTCTTACTCTTTTCAGAAGTATTTAAATTTTAATAATTTTTAATCAGTTAATCATTGTTTAATTAGAAAATCTCATCATTCATCACTTTTTTCCTAAAAATTATTAGTTAACCATGCCCTACGTATGAGTAGTGCTAGTGCAGCGGGAGAAGGGTATAAGCGACAAAATCAGCAAAATGCGTTCTGTTTGAAAATACAGCTTATTCTTCTCTCTCTATCACCCCCAATTGGCATTTTGCGAGTGGAAACGATGTTTCCAGTCACAAAATGGGATATCTGCCAATTGGAGGGGATAGAGGGAAGAATAAGGTGTCTTTTCAAACAGAAAACGCATTTCGCCGATTTTGTCGCTTATCCTCTTCTCCCGCTGCACTACTCGTACTGTATATGAAAAGCGGTTGGGCAGGAAATTGGTTTCGTAAATAATTCAAAATTTTCTCTCTCTATTTACCCATTAAGGAAAAAAAAAAAAAAAAAAATCTCGACTGAATAAAAAAGTTTCTTAGCACGAAAACAGCATCTTTGAAATCTGAACAACAATTGCTATAAATTCTCGATGCGGCACCAAGAGAAATGAATAATAAGAGTTAAAACAAACAAACACGCACGATTACGAAAAATATATCAAACCAATACTAATTTAATGGCGCCAATTTACACACACACACAGACAACGAAAGGTCACTGCTCTTAAAATATCCTAAACTCCAATTGTTAAATTCTTAATATAACATTTTCTCCGAAATCTTCAATTCGGACACGGTTAAATCTCTGAAGAAATCGATAGATATGGTCCGTGAAATTATCTCATGACCAAACTTCTAATTCAAATTCACCCCATCCACCATAAAATAAAAACTATGCAAGCTTTGATATTATAAGTTAGATGGTTTTCAACGTCTTCAAATAATCTTATACGTTTATAACACAACACACACAGTCACACACGCACACGCTTGTATATACGGGGTGGCCCATAAGTCCCAATCGGTTATATTTAAAGCGAAAGTACAAACAAATCAAACGAATTAAAAAGTTATAATAAATTTAGAAAATAGTTACTGATTAACACGCTTGTATATACGGGGTGGCCCATAAGTCCCAATCGGTTATAATTAAAGCGAAAGTACAAACAAATCAAACGAATTAAAAAGTTATAATAAATTTAGAAAATAGTTACTGATTATTTAAAGCATCGATAATCAATAAATATCCTTAAACTTATTATAAACTTTTTACTTCGTTTGACTCGTTTGTATTTTCGCTTTAATTATAACCGATTGGGACTTATGGGCCACCCTGTACATCGTGTTTGCTCGTATGTGCGTATATTTCAATTATATTTTCGCGAATAACTTAACTGTACATGAATTAGTATCGGCATTGTGTAACTTTAAGTTCCTAAGCTATATATAATCCTCTTACATTTCCATTTGCGTGTAAATATTAAAATAGCTTCGTCTGTTTAATTACATGACTCGAAATATTGAAGAAAAACAAAAATACTGTTAAAAATACACACAACGACATTTTTCTCTATGCAACATTCGTCGACAACTTGTGTTAAGGTTAGCTTAAGTTTGGTTAAATTAGTCTTAGTTAAGGTTACTTTAGTAAGGCTGTTGTATATTTAATTATTATTATTAATTAGTAAGGCTGTTATATATTTAATTAATTATAAACTATCTATAAAACGCCGTTTTATCTTTGAGAGCCCAGTAAAGCCTGAAGCTTAAGCACCAAATTAAATAAAAATAAATAGTTAAATTTCACAATTATTTTTACGTTAAAATTATTAAATTGTATTTTCTAATTAAAAAATTTATTCATTCATTCATTCACAGGTTAGGTTAGGTTACTCTTGTCGATGAAACTGCTTATTTACAAAGTCCGTAAAAATAATTACGTTTGACGGCGAGAATCACGTATGAAAATGACATCTAATATTAATTACTTATAAATCTAATTAGTTTAAACCCGAGCCCAAAATCTCCACGCTAATAAACTCCTATAATAGTGACCAGAGTCAGTTAAAAAATAGTGAAATCACAGTTAATTAAACTCTTTTTCACATTAACGACAGTTGATTAAATTTTTAGTTTCCTTCCTCAAAACAATTCTATTAATTAATTATTAAAAAAAGGGAACCATTTCATTTTGTGCATGTAATAATAATTAATAATAATTAATAATAATTAATAATTATCAATTATTAAAATAACAAACTGGAAGCTATTTCTCAGTGAGACTAAATTACATTGCTAATGGCTTAATTAAATTTAAAAAAAATATTAAAGTAAAATTATATATATAAAAATAATTAAAACACACACACGGTATTTTAATTAACAATATATATATATGTCATATAATTAATTAATTAATTTCTTTAATTAAAGATTTACATAAGACCAGGTGTTGACAAATGTTACGCCAGACAGGTGTTTTCTACTCAACGCTGGCAGAAACGCCATAACAAATGTCTGTCTAAAAATTAAGTCAATAATCATTGTTGGACACCAAAAACTAAAATAAACATTAGTTTATATTTACGACATCTCCAATAAGTCGGTCTTGCTTCACTTTACTCGCAATATTTTTATCTTTGGGTTTTCAGGTGTGTGAAAAATCAGTTTCACACACTATTTGGCGACATCAGTACATTGTTTTTACGCGTTTTCCTGTGTGTGTAAATCAATTTCACACACTATTTGGCGACATCAGTATATCGCTTTTACACGTTCTCCTGCGAGTGTGTGTGTAAATCAATTTCACACACTATTTGGCGACATCAGTATATTGCTTTTACACGTTCTCCTGCGAGTGTGTGTGTAAATCAATTTCACACACTATTTCGCGACATCAGTATATCGCTTTTACACGTTCTCCTGCGAGTGTGTGTGTAAATCAGTTTCACACACTATTTCGCGACATCAGTACATCATTTTTTTTTAAATAAGGTGATCAGTTAAACTCACGCGTCCACAGGGTGTTCCAAAAGTCTCAATCTATTTCTTGTAAGGAGTGAACAAGAAATAAATTGACTAACACATACAGGGTGTTCCAAAAAGTACCAATGTATGAAACCAGTTACTTCGCGAAATGACTATAAAGTTTCAAGACAATTTGCTTAATACTCGCGGCCCGTTAATTACTTTGTGAAGTTCGATTAGGTTAGGTCAGGTCAGCAATGCGTAATGTCTGTGATTAGGGGTCACAGGCATTACGCAAATTGTCTGAAACTTTTAGGCATTACGCGAAATGACTAGTTTCACACACTAACTGGAACACGCATACTACAGTGTGTCCATAAAGAAAGTTATAGTCAATAAACTTCGCCTATGATGCTGAACTTCATAGACACACTGTAGAATACATACGGACTTCAGTCGTGCCAACAATTCATGGAAAGTGAAATGGCAATAAAGTGAAAAAGTAGGGCCAATGGGACTCGAACCGCGTTCCGTGATTTCACGCATCCAAAACCTCAAATCGGTAGGAGTGCCAAGACTCTGAAACCACATGACGACTGTTCGGGCCGCACTAGCTGCTGCTAAGTTTCCCCTTTAGTGCCTTTTAATCTTAAGTGTGACTATTGAGCTTACAACGAATTTACCAATATCCATATTAGTCATACGAGTAAACAACAAAGTTGTGTGGTGGTTGGTTAGTTGGCTGGTTGACTGTCACTTAACGCCACTTCGTATTCCAGAGAGGTTTATACAGCAATCGCCTTCCCTGATTTCGAACCCCCCCCTTTTTTTTTTATTACCTTCTCTGTTATTCCTCTTCTCGAAATTGGGGACGCATAATCCCACGCGCTTGTTATCGCTTAATTTTGTGCGTAAAATTAATCGTTACGACCATTTCGGGATTCGCATTTAATCGCCCAGTAAAAACAAGGTATCACCCTTTAATCTGAGACGCCATGGTAAACAATGGAAATGTTCAGTGTACACACACACACCACACACAGTAGTCACAGTCCAAGATTTGTTTACTGTCGCCATTACGTGTCCAAATAGGTTAAGGAAAGATTGCTTTCAGAATTAGGGTGCGAATTGGGGATCGCATAGACATAAACCTGGAACTTACTGCTGGCTCTCATTTTGACCTATGCAAATAATAAAGAATTCTACAAGGTCAAATTCTACAAGGTCAAGGGTCAATGTTAAAGTCAGAAAAAAAAATTATGGACTTCGCTTTTAATGATTTTGTAACTTTGATGTTTACAGTGTATTTTTCAACTCAACTGCGCTACGACATCACAACACCGCTTGCTGTCGATCAGTTAAATTAAACAATTGGGTCTGGGTTGTAGTTGGATGGGCGACCGTCCTCCGCGTTCAGATGATGTACTGACCCGTAGATAGTCCGGATACGTAAAGCTGTAGGTCTCCTACGTCGCATGACCTTTGCCGTTACGAAGAAGGCTGAACAACCCCCAAACATCATTATCATCATTATTATTACTACAGTGGCCCTCATAAGTATTCGTACAGAGAAATATTTTAGTTACATTTGTCCTTATTTTTTGTACCATGCACAGAATAGTTACCAAAAGTTTATCGTTCATTTAGAAAAATTCAACGTAAAAAAATCAGTTTAACTTCAACATATGATGTAAAACATCAAAGAATTTGAGGAAAAAAAGTTAAAATGCAAAAGTTTTCGTACATTTACAAAATTATTTACTACTTTCTGTGTCCACATTAGGTTTAAAGAATTTAAAAATTTTATCAGTAGTTGGCCGTTTATCGATTAGATACTGTTGGCAATTCTGAATTCTAGAATTTTCTCTATGAATCTTCATGGAGGATGGATGACTGTACGAGTCATTAGTAAACAATGGGTCGTGGTGGCAAAGAGAGAGCTGTCTACAGATCTTAGGAGATCTGTTATTGCTGCACACGAGTCAGGAATTATAGGAAGATAGGAGAAGAACTTCAAATTCAATTTACTATGGTTGCCGCAGTTATAAAGAAGTGGAAAGGCTTTGGAACAATCAAAACTCTACCAAGGTGTGGACGACCTCGCAAGATTTCAGAGCGAACAGCTAGACGAATTGAAAGAATGGCTGCTGCGAATCCACGAGTAACTGCGGTTGATATTTTCCAAACATTAAGACTGTCCAAGATCGATAGCCATCCCTCTACTGTACGTCCTACATTGATAAAGTGCATGAAAGAGTTGCACGAAGAAAACCTCTGCTACCGAAAGCGCACAAAAGTCATTTAAACTTTTAAAGCACGCCAAGGATCATCAAAATGATGGATTTGCATTCTGGAAGAAAGTTCTCTGGACAGACGAGACCAAAATTGAATTATTCGGGAAGAACGAGCAACGGTATATTTGGTGAAAATCAAATGCGACATGGCATTCGAGGGAAAAAACACCCTTCCTGGTGGTGGTAGTTTGCTTCTTTGTGAATGTTTTACTGCTTCTGGTCGAGGAAAGCTTGTTTTCATCAGTGGAATCTTAAATTCGAAGAAATATTAGGAAATTTTAGAAGAAAATGTATTGCCTTCAATTCGAGAGTTGCGAATGGGTATTACAAGATAATGATCCAAAACAAAAAAGTAAGAGCGCCATGAAATGACTTCAACAAAAGAATTTCAAGCTTCTCGAGTGGCCCAGTCAAAGCCCAGATCTCGATTTAATCGAGAATTTATGGTTTGATTTGAAAAAAAAAAGGTGTCCGGGAGAGAAACCCTTCGAATCTGAATGAATTACAACAATTTTCAGTTGAACAATGGGTTAAAATTTCTACTGAAAGATATCGAAACCTCGTAGAAAAATGCCCAAGACGAATTACTTTGTAAGTAAATGTACAAAAACTTTTACATTTTAACATTTGGGGGGGGGGGGGGTCCTCCTCAAATTCTTTGATGTTTTAAATTATATATTGGGGTTGAACTATTTTTTTTATTATTTGTTAAATTTTCCCAAACGAAGGGTAAATTATTCATAACTATTCTGTGCATAGTACAAAAAATAAAGGACGATAACCGAACTACACTGCGTTTGCACGTATTAAGCAGATTACATTTTCTCCAATGTTTTCAAAAGTTTTTTCCCGATTTCAATGAAATTTGTATGTAGCAAATAATCACTATATATAGCAGCATTGATGGTATTCATTTCGATAAAATATTTTGATAATTAAAATAATTATCTCATTTTATTGAAAAATATGTAAAATATTGTGTTCCGAATTATTAAGCAAGTATTCTATTTACGGATCTAAATGGTGAAAATGGGTAAGAAGAAGGATTTAACATTAACTGAGAAAAGAAAAATAGTCAAGTTACTCGCTGAAATATAAAATCTATTGAAATTGCGAAGCAGTTTGGCAGAGCTTATCGAACTGTAAACAAGTTTGTAGCAGAGGGTACCAAACTGAGGGAGCGAAGTGATAAAGGAGCTATAAGAAAAGTGACAAGGCGGCAGATATCTGTAATCAAGCGCAACTTGCAAAGCATCCATTGTCCTCAAGTAAAGAGGTTTTTGAGCAGGCTGGCATACATAATGTACCAAGAACATCTCGATGTGGAATCCTCCAAACAATTGGCAAGACGTGTAAACCTACGATTCAGTCACCATTAACACCCAGGTACAAGAAGCAGCGTGTTGAATGGGCGCGTCAGTACGTGAAAACAGATTTTAATACGGTATTGTTAACCGATGAATGAAGAGCAACCCTTGAGGGATCTGATGGTTGGTCAAGAAGATGGATTGCTAAGGGTCAATCTCTACCATGGAATGAGGTTTTCTTTTAGAAAGTTTGTGTAAGACTGGGCATTCATTTTTACACCATCAGGCATTTTGTATGGGACAGCTACTTCATTGCCTATCAATCCTGCCCAAAACATGACACTACCTCCACCTTGTTGGCATCTTAATCTCGATGGTAGAAATTGGCTCTCAGCAATCCATCTTCTTGACCAAACATCAAGTCCCTCAAGGGTTGCTTTTCATTCATCGGTGAACAATATAGTATTAAAATCTGTTTTCACATACTGACGCGCCCATTCAACACGCTGCTTCTTGTACCTGGGTGTTAATGGTGACTGAATCGTAGGTTTACACGTCTTGCCAATTGTTTGGAGGATTCCACATCGAGATGTTCTTGGTACATTATGTATGCCAGCCTGCTCAAAAACCTCTTTACTTGAGGACAATGGATGCTTTGCAATTTGCGCTTGATTACAGATATCTGCCGCCTTGTCACTTTTCTTATAGCTCCTTTATCACTTCGCTCCCTCAGTTTGGTACCCTCCGCTACAAACTTGTTTACAGTTCGATAAGCTCTGCCAAACTGCTTCGCAATTTCAATAGATTTTATATCTTCAGCGAGTAACTTGACTATTTTTCTTTTCTCAGTTAGTGTTAAATCCTTCTTCTTACCCATTTTCACCATTTAGATCCGTAAATAGAATACTTGATTAATAATTCGGAACACAATATTTTACATATTTTTCAATGAGATAATTATTTTAATTATCAAAATATTTTATCGAAATGAATACCATCAATGCTGCTATATATAGTGATTATTTGCTACAAATTTCATTGAAATCGGGGGAAAAACTTTTGAAAACATTGGAGGAAATGTAATCTACTTAATACGTGCGAACGCAGTGTATTTCTCTATACGAATACTTATGAGCGCCACCGTATAATATCGAAGTAGGCGAAAATGTAAATTATCGCTTAAATTAAGCATCAAGTTTGTTGGTAAACCGCTTAACTTTCCGCATACAAACAAGCGATAATACAAGCATGAATGAGTCCGGCTTAGGAGAACTCTAATTCCGTGTCCAATTATCATCATTCATTAATTAGTTTATGCTGAAACTAAAAATACTTTCACAAATACAATTATTACAAAACCAATACTCTTTTTTTACAATGCTACAATAGTTTTAAAACAGAATATATATATATATACAGTATATTATATATATATATATATATATACACCTTACCTTATGAACCTTGTTGTTTCGTGCGTTGGTCTCTCTTCACACGGAGGTGAAGCTGGTGGCCCTATATTTTATATATATATATATATATATATATATATATATATATATATATATATATATTCGCTAATTGGACTATTGTTATTTATTTTTTAATTATATTTTGCCCTTAAGTTTTAGTCTAATACTGGGCTTTCAGATTTAATTAAGTGATAACCTATCACATCATACGTAGTTACGATTAGCTAATTTATAAATGTCCGAGTAAAACGTATTAATTAATTCAGAATATATGGACGAACATATGGGAAACAGTTATACAAATTCTTAAAAACGTCATTATTACAGAAATGATATAAATGCAGTACGAGGAAATTACAGTTAAATACGAGAAATGAGGCAAATAATACAGTACGTACATTTAATCCTAAAAAATTCAGTAATTCTTTATCAAATGTGATTTCAATTTTGTTTTAAATGCATTTCCATTAGTAATATTTTTTTCTTAACTCATTCCATAATTTCAGTCCAACGGAAATAGATCCAGTGTTTGGGATGAAGACAATCTAAATTGAGGAATAACATACTTTCTAGCGAGAAACAAGGCGTTGAGTAAGCGTCATAAAGGTCTTATTGACATTTTATAAACGATTAAAACGCGCACTGAATGTCCCATTTCTTGCTTCGGTTAGTTTACTTCTCCTCTGGTATGAGTGAATGTCTTGACAAACGATTTACTTACTCAATGTGAAGTTCATAATTTTGTTCGAACATGTGTATATAAATGAAGATAAAAAATGTGCCAATTTGATTACATTGCTAATCTTTAATAATTTTTTAAGTCTTTAAATCTGATTTTTAATAATTTTAACTTTTTAAAGAATGTTTTTTGACTTATTGTCGAAATCAGTATCAGATAGTATCTTTATTATCTAAAAAAAAAACCGAGCAATGACGATACTGTTTGAAAAACCTCGTCACAACAGAATTTCCTCATGCAAGGGAGAACACGAGTATGGTAAATAATTAATAAACGCGGTTTTGTGATTATATATGCGAGTTTAAACATTATAGCAACACTCCCAGAAATCTTTTAAGAGAGATAATTTACACGCTCTTTCCATTATGAATTCGTGTCCAGTATTATTATTATTATTATTCCAAGAAATTTCTTTAGGGTACCATTCTCTTACGGCGATTTCATCAACATTCAGTTCATCAAAATACACATTTCGTTTGTTGCTAAAACTCATAAAACTCATTTTATTGGTATTTAAAGAGTTTATTAGAGAGGTCAACCATTTAACAACTTTGGTGAATTCTGTATTAAATATAATTTTTGCTGTATGAACATCTGTGCAAGAAAAAGACGGATGTATCATCCGCAAACATTATGAAGTTAAGTATATCAGAAAAGCGTGGAAGGTCATTTATATATAATAAAAATAACAGTGGACCTAAGATTGAACCCTGAGGTACACCATTTTTACACGCAATTTTAGTCGAGACATTCTTTTTACGTATAAATTGATATCCACGGGACAAATACCTTTGAACCAATCACTAATACTTTCTCTGAAGCCATAATAATAATATAGTTTAAGCAGAATATTATGGTCTATCGTATCAAAGACCTTACTCAAACCCATAAATATGGAAATCAATTTCTACGTTCTCTTTGGCGACATCGGCGGCGCTTTCCATAAGATTTAAAATAAACATTTCCCTCGTTTTATTATTACGGAAGCCATATTGATTTGGAGATAATAAATTGTACGACTCTAAACTTTTAATAAATGCACCGGCCTGTAATTAGTTGCTAGTGGAGGATCCCCCCCCCCCCCACCTCCTTAAACGGGGATGTTATGCAACCAATTTTTAGCACTGATGGGAATATTCCTTTTTATAAAAATACTTTCGTTGATAATTTTGACCAAAAGTTAGGAATAATTTACCTTTAACAAGTCTCAATATAGGTACAAATTGTTATGAATGTTACCTTTTGCATTTTTTTATCTACCAACAATATTCAAAACATCAAAAGAAGTATAGATGAAACAAAAGAAAATGAATTTAGCGGACTCGGTACCAAGCAGTCTAACGATAAATGGTCAATATTTAGTAGTTCCAAGCGACGTTTACGAGCTATGGATGTAAAGTGATTGTTTAAAGAGTTTGCGGATCACCTGAAGATCAGGGCCCTCAGCCTTCTTTAGTTAGCTTTATAAGGCTAACTAACGAAAATATCACGACCTAACCTAACCAATTGTCAAGGGCGTACAGTTGACGTAACGATTGGTAAGGTTAGGTCGTAATATTTTCGTTAGTTAGCTTTATAAGGCTAACTAAAGAAGGCTGGGGGCCCTGATTTTCAGGTGATCCGAGTTTACTCTTCGGTTTTTGATAAGAATGTTCATACGTTTTTTTACGTCTTTTACGTCATGCATTTTTTACATATTTGTGATTAGAAAAATGTAATAAGATTTGTACTCCGCAAAATTTGGATTAATTTAATTGACTCAATACTGTGTATTTTGTAGTTTGAGAATTTTATCTTCTCGCAATTTGAGTATTTTGTCCCTATTTTTTTTTTTTTTTTAATTAATAATACCTGGAGTGATCCACAGTTTCGCGACACTTTTGGGAGAAACTATATATTCCTTCTAAAAGGGAAGCAAATATTAAAAATATGGAATAAGGAGAAGCGGAAGAACAAACTCATCACCATCCACTTGAGTATTTTCTACATAGCAAGTAAATTTTCTTTCGTGAACATCGGAGGGAGGGAGGGGGTGGGGGTGAATACCCCTTAACTTCGTAAAATGCTAATTAAAAGAATGAAACACAATTTAATGTCAATGTATGATATAAGAACTCCAATTATTTTGAAACCGAGTAAAAATATACGCCTTGTTTTCCTAAAGGGGCCAAAAATATAAAAAAGCCCCTAAATTTCCTTTTTATAATGAAATTTTGTCCCGTTTGTCAATATGAGCAAAAAGAAAAGACTTTTCATTGCGTTTTCTTCCCTTGCTTTTGGTTTCACAGTCGGATTTTATCATCTTTATTTGTTCTTTACGGGTTCTTTTCTTAATATCACTCAAGTTCACCTTTCAAGCTGTTTTTTTTCTATCGTGTTGGGTTTTTCACATGTTCCCCTCTCTCTCTCTCTCTCTCTCTCTCTCTCTCTCTCTCTCTCTCTCTCTCTCTCTCTCTCTCTCTCTCTCTCTCTCTCTCTCTCTCTCTCCTTATTCACCTCATCTTCCTTCTTTCTTCTTATTCTCCTCCTCTTCCTCGTCAACTAAATTCCCGCGTCCTTTAAGCCCTCTCGAGCTCGGAGGGCCGAAGAGGAGTCTCTCGACCCCTCAACGCCAGCACGAGGGTCCTTCCGGCATCCAACTCCGATGCCTTATTAGCGACCTGAGACTCACTCCATCCCATGTGCCCTCCACTCCTTAAATATTATTTAAATACTTTTATTGGAGTGATCTTAAGGAGAAATCCCTCCAATGGTAGATACGCGTCACAATTTCGATTCCAATTTTAATGAGCATTTTTAATGTAACTTCAAATCCACTACATATAATTTTATGCCTAATATAGTTAAGGCGTAACAAAATCGTTCGCAAATTACGCCTTAGTTATTATATGACTATGTCTTAACACTTTTGGAACTCATTAACGCGAGGGAAACTACTAAACATTATTCTTATGCCTCAACTCAGTAAGATAAGTGTTTTTTAAATTAAAGTACTTAAGACATATTAATTATCTGTTGTGCCTCAAGGAGTGCCAATCGTATCCTTAAATTAAGACAAGGCGATTATTCTGGCTTGCCTTAACAGGTGACAGAAATGCATTCCAAATTAAGGCAGGCTAATTATCATAATTTAATTTGAGGAGGATTTTGTTACGCCTTAGCTAAGACACAAAATTTGCCATTATATATATATACACACACACACACACACAGTGTTCAGAAGTCTGGACTCAAAATAAAAGTAAAAAGTGAATTCTGCCTTTAACAATTGTTCAAATTGCTGCATGCCATTAACTTGCATAATGCATACATATATCAATTCTTGCACGCACGAGTCTCTTAATTTATATATATTGACACACACACACACACACACACATTATATATATATATATATATACAGGGTGGGCCGTAAGTTTCCATACATAGGAAAATTTAAACGTTTGTTTTTATGTTTCAGATACCCTAAGAATATGCGTTTGTAAGATCTTGTTTACTGATGAAGCAAATTTTTACGTCAATGGAGAGGTTAATCGGCAAAACATACGTTATTGGAGTAATGCTAACCCTAACTGGCTGAGTCCGACGAAGATGCAAGGTGCCGGTAAAGTGATGGTGTGGGCCGGGATATGGGGTGACAGAATTATTGGACCAATTTTTGTCAGTGGAAATCTTAATGCCGAAAGGTATCTTAACATGTTGCAAGAAGAGATTTTCCCATCCCTGCTAAACGAGGAAGGTAACTTCCCAGTTTACTTCCAGCAAGATGGAGCTCCACCTCATTATGGTCTTCACGTGCGTCGGTATTTGGATCAGCAGCAGTTTCCGGATGCTTGGATTGGTCGGCGTGGTCCTGTGGAGTGGCCTCCCAGATCCCCAGATCTCACCCCCCCTTGATTTCTATCTTTGGGGGCACTTGAAGGCCATGGTGTATCAGGAAAAGATACGAGACATAAATCATCTAAAGGAACGTATCACCAACGCCATTACAAGCATAACGTCAACTGTGCTAATGCGTGTTCATCAACAGTGGGGAACACGTATTGAAATGTTTTCAAAACAATGGCAACCATGTAGAGCATATTATATAAATAAAAATGGTTGTCCATAAAAAAATGTTTATTTTTCCTATGTATGGAAACTTACGGCCCACCCTGTATATATATATATATATATATATATATATATATATATATATATATATATATATATATATATATATATATATAGTATATACGGTATGTGCATTTATTTTCTTTAATGTCCTACACTGAGAAAATTATTTAGTTAGATTACGCAACCAAATATGTGGTTTAAATATTTGCCAACCAATTCAGAATGGTTGATCCAACCACACCGTGTTCGCACCAACCATTTGAACTAGTTTGCAAATATTTATTGATCAACTATATTTTCCCCATACATTAAATACGCTCAAGATTAAAAAAAAAATCAAATAAAATCTGAGAAAATACTTGATCAAATATTGATCCCTGACGATTTTATAATGCAGATACGGGGAATGCGATGACTGCACGCAAATGGTGACCTTCACTCATCTATATAATGACTTCTTTAGTCAATTCTTATTTGGCTTTATAACAACCACATTAATTTAACACATAATTGAAACCAGTACAATGCGAAACCTCTTTATTAATAAAAAATTAAAAATAAAATAAATGCTTACTCATATAGAGCCCTCCTGGAAGAACTGTCTAAGCGACAAAAATAAAAAAGGCCAGAAAACGCTTGTTAAAATTATACCAAATTTGAAAATTGCCATAACTTTTGAACTTTCTGAAGATATATTTCAACGAAATATGTTCAAAAAGTTCAAAAGTTATGGAAACTTTCAAATTTGGTCCAACTTTAAACCGAGTTTTCTGGCGTTTTTTTACTCTTGTCGCTTAGCCACTTCTTCCTTGGAAGGGGTCTCACATGCTCGTGGCCATAAAAATATAATGTTTCAAAGGGATTGTGTAACCATCTGAAGGTCATTACATCATCTGAACGCGGACGATAGCCACTCCGGGCTAACGACATTTGATCGACGTAACAAAATCGATAAGTTAAATTAATGTTAGGTGAATTAGTTTTTTAGAATGGTCGCTGAGACGTAATAAAAGCGACAAACGGGCATAAAGGGAACGTCCCAGCCACCCATCCAACTACTCACCGGACCCGTCGTCGCTTAACCTCGCTGATTTAACGGGAAGCGGTGTTGTGGTACAGCCACACCATAGCCTACACTTGCAACAAACACATTCTTTAAAATATCGAGAAAAAAATTTACTTTATAGTCCCATGTACAGTCGATTGAAAAAGTCTTGCGATGAAATTGTTTCTTAATATTTATCGGTAAAAACCTCGTTTCACGAGAGAACTTTTGAAATAAACTGTACATGCGTGGATGCGTTTTAAAAAGGTCGTAAAAAGGTGTTTTCACTAAGAGAGAGAGAGAGAGAGAGAGAGAGAGAGAGAGAGAGAGAGTCCCCAAATAATAATTTATATTCTCTTTAAATCTAAACAACGTTCAAAGTCTTATCATAAAACACCTGTTGAGTATCTTCACTATCGTGTCTTAAAGAAACGCGTTTCAACACGACACTAACGCCACCTTGTGACGTCACCAACAGGAAATTTTCATACGCAAACCTATGGTCAATGATACGCCGTAGACAAAGACTTAAAAAAAAATTGAAATCCCGTTACAAAGAACAAGAGTATATACACGCATGAACCTGTATTAAAATCAAACGATATACCATTACGAAAACGCTGTAAAAAAAACAAAAACAGAACGAACATTTTCGGAAATAAGTTCGCCTATAAAAAAGTTATAAAAAAAACATTAAAAATTACTAGTTGGTAATAAATCTGTTTTTCTTTGGCTATTCTTCTTTGGTGATGGTAATAAAATTTTTAAAACAAAACCCAGTCACTACTAATTAGTAAATTTTTTTTTTTTTTAGTTTTGTAACAAATTTGACGTTTCTAGGCGAACTTATTTCCGAAACTATACAATATAAATTCCAATTTCACAGTTAATAACACTTAAAATTCAAACTATGTGCTATCATTTCCCAATGAGATTCGTAACTGCGAATTAACACTAAGACAATGACAAATCCTCGAAATAAAATTTAGCCTATACAGGGTGTTCATAAATTATTTTTACAAATATAAATTTAAACCGAATTGATATCTTTACATATAATTTATGAACACCCTGTATAACATGTCACATCTGAACAACAACAACCACGTGGCGTCACTGCGTCATCCACAAATACGGTTGGCACTACGTGGAGTCGTCAGGTGTGAAGTGAAAATTAACATACTCGCCTTTAATTAAGATACCTGTGTGAATATACTATACAAAGTCACATGCGTAAAGTAATTTACTAAACATATATACACAAGACATATATGTAAGTGCATAATTTCATATCTTGACTCGGGCACACAAAAAAAAAATATATATATATATATATGGGAATGAACTGAGGTTCCCTGAGGTTTTTATGATACACACAGACCGTGCATTGAACAAGGAACTGTTCTAGGAAAATTAAATCCACTATAGTCCGAATAAGTAATGGTAAATGACAAACACTATAGTTTTTTCTTTTACATGATGTTAGCCGGACGTGGGCAACGGGTCACTCGCAAAGAGGTCCCAAAAATATAGCTTCCCTCACCACCTATCTGCAAAGCAGATAGGATCCAGCTTTGGGACAGGATCTAGGGTTTAAAGCAGCTTTGCAGATAGGTGGTGAGGGAAGCTATATTTTTGGGACCTCTTTGCGAGTGACCCGTTGCCCACGTCAGGATAACATCATGAAAAAGAAAAAACTATAGTGTTTGTCATTTACCATTACTTATTCGGACTATAGTGGATTTAATTTTCCTAGAAGAGTTTCTTGTTCCATGCACGGTCTGTGTGTATCATATATATATATATATATATATATATATATATATATATATATATATATATATATATATATATTACCAGTCAAAAGTTTAAGTACACCCTGAAATATTCATAAATTTCAAATTTTGTTCAAAGTTTTTTATTTATTAAGTAAGTTATCATGACAAATTCATAAGTACAAACATGGGAACTTAAATAACAACAAATCAGGACAATTTACCAAAAGCAAAGTCTAAATTTTATTCATCAAAAGAGCCTCCTCTAGCAGTAATTACAACAGAACAAATTCGAGGCATGCGCTCAACAAGAGAAAGAAGATAGTCTGGTGAAAGCTGCTGCCAGCACTCTTGTAAGAGTTCCCAGAGCTTCTGAGCACTGGATGGCTGCTTGGCTTTCACTCGTCGATCCAGTTCATCCCACACTAGCTCGATGGGGTTCAGATCCGGGGACTGTGCTAGCCATTCCATAACTGTGAGCTGACGTTGCCGTTCTTTCTGCTTCAGGTAATTTTGACACAGCTTGGAAGTGTGTTTAGGATCGTTGTCTTGCTGCATTAAAACTGTTGGCCAGCTAGTCGCAGTCTAGATGGGATAGCATGGAACTGTAGAATGCTGTGATAGCCACGTTGGTTCAGTATTCCAGTGACTTTGTGGAGATCTCCAACTTGCTCCCCTGCAAAATACCCCCAGACCATCACACTTTCTCCACTGTGCTTCACTGTTGGCACAACACACTGCTGTGTCATTCTTTTACCCGCTCTGCGCCGCACAAATACTCTGCGTTTGGATCCAGAAACTTCGAACTTTGATTCGTCAGTCCAAAGGACAAATTTCCATTGCTCAACTCCATTTTTGGTGTTTTTTAGCCCAGGCTAGCTTTTTCTTTTTGTTCTGGAGTCTCAGCATTGGTTTCTTTGCTGCACTTCGTCCTTTTAATCCTGCCTCTCTTAGTCTTCTCTGAACAGTTGATGTTGAAACTGTTGTACTTCTGCAGTTGTTCGGCTGGGCTTTGATTTCAGGTGCTGTGAGGCGTCTGTTGCGCAGACTGGTGACTCGGATATACTTGTCCTCTGAGTCTGTTGTGGTTCTTGGTCGCCCTGACCTTTTTCTGTCCTTACTGTGACCAGTTTCTTCGTACCGTTTAATGGCACAAGCAACCGCATTCATAGAAACTTTAAATTTTTTCGCAATTTGCCTCAGTGATTGGCCCTCATTTCTCAAAGTTACAATCGACTGTCTTTTTTCGGTTGTTAACTGAGCTTTGGCACCCATTTTTGCTTTTTGAAACACAGAAATATACCTTAAACTACACAATTAGATCCTCTGGAAGGATTTTATATGTAAAGACCTGCAGCGCATGTTAATAACTGAACACATGTATTAACATACTTCTGAAGAAACACACTACCCCAGTAAAGACTTTTAAACTGTTTTTGAACCTTTGTACAGAGCAAATGGCATTAATTTTAGGTTGCATGCTAGACGTAAATCAACACATTTTGAAGGCAATTTTAAAGAAGCTTCTGTGTTACAACACACTGCATAGGGCAGATGCACTGAAGCATACAATATGAAAGCCAGGTAAGCAAATTCATCTCTAGTACCTGTTAAGTTTACATTTGAAGTTTATGGCATGATCTAAGCAGCAAAACATTGGAAATTAGTAGGTGTACTTAAACTTTTGACTGGTAGTATGCATGTATATATGTATGTATGTATATCCATCGTGTTCTGCCTATCAGGCAGGTCCAACTCGTGTGTCCCGCCAAAGCGTTCTATCCTGAGCTATCCTTTTTATCTCATGGTAGCTCCTGCCTGCCTTCAAATTATCCAGCATTGCTTTGCTTTCCTTTCCTTCCCCTCGGCTTTCTACCTTCATATCTACCCTCTATCCCCTCCTTCAACAATCCTTCTCCTCTCAACACGTGTCCGATCCATTTCTTCTGTCTCTCTCTTATCACCTTAATGAGTCTTCTTTCCTCCCTCACCTGTTGCAGTAATTCCTCATTACTTTGGTATTCCCTCCAGCTTATCTTTACCATTCTTCTCCAAATCCACATTTCAAAACTTTCCAGGAGTTTCTTTTTAGTTGTTTTCAGTGTCCATGTTTCTGGTCCATACAGTACTACACTCCATATCAAGCTTTTCACTAACCTTTTCTTCAGCTTCAAGTTGAGTTTACCTGTAAGTAGTCTTTTCTGTCTCTCAAAAGCTACCTTACCCATACCAATTCTAGGTCTTACATCCTTATTGCAATTTCCATTGTTGATTAATAAACTTCCAGATATTTAAACTGCTTAGCTTCTTCTAAGGTCCGATTTCTTATCGTTAGGTTCATTTGTGCTCCTTTCCTTCTTGCAATTTTCATTACCCTTTTCTTGGTCTCATTAATTCTCATACCGAATTCTTCCGCCGTTGTTGTCAAGCTATTGACCATTCTTTGTAGTCCTTCCTTAGTACTACAAACAAATGCCTTGTCATCCGCAAACCTTACAGATTCGACCAATTTACCTCTCACTCTGATTCCCTCTTCCATATCTGAGTGCGCTTCTATTATCATTGCTTCCGCATAGATGTTAAATAACACGGGGACAAGTAGCATCCTTGCCTGACCCCTCTCCCAACCAATCCAGGCTCCGATTCTCCTCCTGCAACTTTAGCATTCACAGTCTGCTCAAGATATAGATTTCTTATCAGCCTACGATCCCTCCATTCAACTTCAATAATTACATTAGTTTCCTCCATTGAACTCCGTCAAAAACTTTTTCAAAGTCAATAAAACAAACAAATATTTCCTGATTATGTTCCAGCACTCTCTCTCCCATCATTTTCATAATACCAATAGCTTCTCTTGTTCCGCATTTTGACCTAAATCCAAACTGATCTTCTCCAATGTACTGTTCAGCTCTGTTCGTCAGTCTTCTAGTTAGTATCCTTAGCATTATTTTTGATGCATGGCTGACTAAGCTTATGGTTCGAAATCCTGAACTCTCGGTTTCTTGGGAAAGTAATCATAGAGACTCTCAAAGTTAGCAGGCTAGTCTCCACTTTCATACATGTTTCTGCACAATACATTCACCTCCTCTCTAGCATCACCTTCAAGATTCTTCAGAAGTTCTGCTGGTACATCATCTGGTCCTGGGTTCTTGCCATTTCTTAGGTCTTTTACAGCCATCTCTACTTCTCTTTCCAATATGTCCGGTCCCATACAATCTACTTCCATCTCATCCGCTTCGTCCATTTCGATGTTATTAGGTTTGTTCTCTTTATCATACAGTTCTTCAATATACTCTTACTCAATCCATCTCTTCCTACATCTTTTGGGCTTTTCAGTTTTTCTCCACTTCTCCCCTCTATTTCTCGCACTCCCAAGCTACTTCTTTTCCATCTATTTATGTCTTTAACTCTTTGGTACATTTTATATATATATATATATATATGTATAAGGCCCTCCAAGGAAGAAGTGGCTAAGCAACAAAAGTAAAAAGCGCCAAAAGACGCAGTTAAAATTGGTACAACTTTAACTGTTTTCTGGCGTTTTTACTTTTGTCGCTTGGCCACTTCTTGCTAGGAGGGTCTCATCTATACTGTATATATTATCCATAGCTCAGTGGGTAACGCCGTTTCCCTATAAGCGAAGTGAAGACACTAAAGTCGGGGGCTCAATTCCTGATGATGATGGTAATAATAGAGTTAGCACAATGGGCCACATTAGTTGGCCTGAGCGCTGTACTAGTCTCTGACACTCCTGACTGATATATATATATATATATATACACACACACTTTTTTATAAATTTTGAAAAGATTGTGTAGTGCGTAAGATGCATGTATGTGTAGTGAAGAATAGAGGAATAAATATATATATATATATATATAAAATAGGGAAGGAAAATGTGCGTGCAGTAAATTTTTGTATTAGTAGAAAAATGAGTTAAACTTTCTTTTAAATAATTAAAAGGTAAAAGGCTTTTAAGCGAGTAACGTTATTAAAAAAGTTTTTTTTTTTTCCTAAAATCTTATTCCTTGAATACTTAACTTGCTTTAACTAAAAATAACACGAAAGTTACTTTCATGTTTATGTAAATATTAACGTCAAGAAGTTTATTCAATTTTGTGTAAGTTCCATTTTGTACGAATAGAAATTTGGCTTGAGGAATGATCGACAAACAAAGCCGTAATTCAATTAATACTCTGACTTTATACAATATATATATATATATATATATATATATATATATTATATATATATATATATATATATATATATATATGCGTGCGTGCGTGTTCTTTTTGGAAACCGTAATTTAATGAACACTTTATCCATGAATATTTTAATTTTATTAAAAATTAAAACTTTTTTTGGGGGGGCTGCCAAAAATGAGCTAATATGGCGGACATTAAATTAGAATTATTTCAAAATAATAATAATAATAATAATAATAATAATATTAATAATACAGCAAAGGAAATTAGATAATTTTATAATTTATTTTATAATTTTTTTATAAAATTAAAATTACAAAAATTTATAATTATCAAAATAATTTTAATTACGTATTAAACATATTATTAATTTTGGAAAATTTTAATCAATCTTTTTATAAATTCCAATACGAATTAAAATAATGGACAATTACGTCTATAAATTCGTCAACCAATTAAGCACGTGCTAAGGACACGCGACATTAAATAAAGTGAAGTGGGATATTCGATCAGCGAAGCTATTTAGCGATGCACAAATTAAAATCGGAGCTGTTGTCATTGAGAGATGACTTTATACCGAGGCTGTACGAGGATTCTAAAATGACCACGTCAGTTAGTTGGTTTGCGATATTTTTTTTGTCGATAATTTTGAAACAGGAAGGATGTAAAGAGTGGTTACGATATTGACAGCGTCTTCCGATGGAGGATTTAGATTAAGGGGTTTAAATGTTCCGTTTGAAAGGCCCCCGACATTCATTCATTATGATGCGATTCTGGCTGCAAATGCTTCTCATAATATCACGTAAGAACGAAACGTGCTAATTTTTCATTTACGGGGAGCAATTGCGTGCTCCCCGGACTACTCTTACTCTCCGGCGACATTAAGACTAATCCACGCCCCACTACAACTTACACATGTCACCATACACAAAGACAGACACAATAGCACCATGAGACACGTACATAAGTATAATATAAACATATTACAGTACAACGTAGATGGCCTCACAAACAAAATCATGCAGCTTAGGGAATTCGTACACAAACAAAACATTCACATAGCACTTATACAAGAAACAAAACTAAAACGCACACACAAAATACCCACCATCCCTGACTTCACGGCGATCCGTCAAGATCGTACTGGGGGTAACGGGGGTGGACTCATCACTTACATACGTAAAAGCATTAGCTACACTGATGCCACCCAAAACATTACAAACACAATCCAAGCAGATAACACGATAGAAATACAGGCAGTTAACATTAACACACGCGCAAAACACATCACACTAATCAACATTTACATCGTCAGCCAGACTCTGTACTGAACGGACGCATTTCCTGAGCTCTGATTTTGCATCTACTTTTATATATTGCTGAGAATTTTACTTTTGGATAGTTTTGAATTTTATTACTTGCGTTTAACTTTACGTTGTTATAGTTAAGTAACTGAATATTAGTGGTTTTTAGCGATTTAGAAGTTTTCATAGCGTGCCGGCTTAATTTAACTTATACCTGTGACGGTTTAAACTAATTTTTAACTGCGCGATGCCGTCGCAGAAAGCGTCGTGTGTTAGGTGTAGGGTAAACCGGTGGTATTCGGAATTTAAGGATTATAACGGCGGTCCAATGGCGATTACCGATAGATCAGTTTGTTTCTTTTGCGACTTCATGGAGGAATTAGTTGACATAAAACGCAGTGTACGTGAGGTAGCGGAAAGACTTGCAACGCTTGATGAGGGCAGGGGTAGGGCTACGGTTGACGTAGGCCGAGCCAATACTAACGTTGAAGACGTTAGTAATTTGAAGGGTGAGGTGCGTAACCTGTTTCTAGTTTAGGTAGCTTGTCGGGAAGGTTAGATAGAGTTGAGGAAGAGGTTAAGGTTAGTCCGATAGTAGTAGATAGCGAGGGATTTAGAGAGGTTAAGGGTGGAGCTAGGCCGCGTACGTTAGGTGATAGGAATTCCCCCCCTATCGAGGTTTCGAACCCTTTCGCCCATTTGGAAAGGGACGTGAATGAGGGGGAAACACTTTTAATCGGGCTCTTTAGTGCGCCATATGGACAAAGAGTTCGTTGAACGGCATCCAACCAAGAGGAGGAGGGTCTGTCTCCCAGGGGCCAGGGTTGACAGAGTTAGAGACGAAGTGGATAGGATCGACGTTGCCTCCCGTCACTCAATGTTGGTGACGATGGTAGGAGGCAACGACTCGTATAGGCCCGATACGAGAGTGCCTGACCTTTTGGAGAGATATAGGGGGTTAATTAGGTCCCTGAAGGCTAGGTCAGATAGGTCTTTAGTTCTAGGTATTACCCCTAGGCACGGGTTGGGTCTTAGAATTACGTCAAAAACAATATTTTTGAATAACAAATTAGAGATTTGTGCTGAGGAAAATGTACCCTTCGTAAAGCTGTGGTCCGAATTCAGTGATCCTAGCCTTTTTATAAAAGATGGGGGTGCATTTTAATGAAATAGGTAATGCTAGGCTAGGTAGGTTAATAGACGAAAACGTGCGAAAGCTGTATAGGTCGAAGCCTTCTTTAAACGTTGTGGGTCCGGGAAACGTGGGCCCGACGTGATATATAGTTTAGAACGCGGGCCCGTGGTAAAAAATAACTTAAACGTCTTTTATTGTAACGCGTGTAGTATTAGAAATAAATTAAATGAATTTAAGGCGATAATTTATTCCGGCAACTATGATATAGTTGCTATCACTGAAACTTGGTTGAATACCGTGACTCGGGACTTGTTGAGGGAACTTGATATACCGGGTTTTAAACTCTCTACTAATGATAGGTTACATAGGTTTGGCGGAGGCGTTTTGCTGTACATTCGTAATTCCCTTAGGGTTATCGAGGTTAAGTTAGATTTTCCGGCAGCAATTAATGCGATGTGTGTTGAAGTTAGGGCGCGTAGTATTAGTTTTAATTTTGTTGTTTATAGACCTCCCGTTCAACCCCTCGATACAGATACTAGATTTTACTCACTTCTTGGTAATTTTATTGACAATCGGAATAGTATAATTGTCGGAGACTTTAATTGCCCTAATGTTAATTACGAGAATTTTACTGGTAATGAGGAGGGTTTGAGATTGGTTGAGTTTATGGACGATAACTTTTTACGACATATAGTTACCGAACCAACGCGCGGTGACAATATTTTAGATTTGGTGATGATGAACGTCGAGAATATAGTCGAAGGTTTAGAAGTAGGCGAGAGTTTAGGATGTAGCGATCATCAAATTCTTAGGTTTAAGTTATTGATAGAAAACACTCAGGATAGTAACGTAATAGAAGTCCCTGATTTTCGTAGGGCTAATTTTGAGTTTTGCTGATAGGATGAGAGTAGTGGACTGGGATAACTTATTTATGGGCAATGACACAAATTTGCGTTGGGTGGCGTTTAAAGAAAGTTTTAGGAATATTGAAAGGGAGTTTATTCCTCGTAGGCCCAAGCGCGCTAGAAATCGTGGTAGGCCGAAGTGGTGGAATAGGGAAATAGGCGAGTTTATAATAGAGCGTATAGACTTAATAAGCGCAATGGCACGGCAGCTAACTTTAATAGATATATCGAGCTTAGGCGTCAGGTTAAAAGATCAGTTAGGAATGCTAAGCGTAATTTAGAGATACTTATAGCTGCGGATAGTAAACATAATCCAAAAAAGTTTTTTGAATACGTAAATAATTGTAAGCCGGTAAAAGATAACATAGGCCCTCTAGTGGATGTTAATGGCGCTTTGGCTTCTGACGCTCAGGCGATGGCGGGTATTTTCAATAACTTTTTTGCGACAGTTTTTACCGTAGAAGACGTAAATAATGTCCCCGACGTGGACGATATCGTTCCATTTAGTAGCGAGACTATTTTGGATGAAATAACTGTTTACGAGGCAGAGATTGCGCATTATATCGATAGGCTAAAAGTTAGCAAGGCTCTAGGCCCTGACGCTTTTTTTATCCCAGACATTTGAAAGAAGTTATCGTAGGCCCCTTAACGAAGATTTTTAATCAGTCACTCGAAACGGGGATTATTCCTGAAGACTTCAAATTAGCTAACGTCACGCCTATTTTTAAAAAAGGCGACCGCGCAGTAGCTAGCAATTATAGGCCCATTAGCTTAACGTCAATTGTCGGTAAACTTTTGGAATCCGTAGTTAGGGATCGTATCATCGATCACTTAGAAAGTAGAGATTTGATTAATAGTAGTCAGCATGGGTTTCGACGCCATAGGTCTTGTTTAACTAATTTGTTAGAATTTTATAACGAAATAGTGCGCGAATACGATAGGCATAGAGCAGCTGACGTTATTTATTTAGATTTTAAAAAGGCGTTCGATACAGTTCCGCATAGGAGACTAATTGCGAAGGTTAAAGCGCACGGGATACGCGGTCAGGTAGCTAACTGGTTAGAAGAATGGCTTCGTGCTAGGAGACAGAGGGTCGTAGTTAATGGTAGTGAATCAGGGTGGTTAGATGTAGGTAGCGGTGTCCCACAGGGTTCAGTGTTAGGCCCATTGCTATTCGTAATTTACATTAACGACATAGATGTAGGTTTGACTAGTAACGTGTCAAAATTCGTGGACGATACTAAAATAGGCGGTAAGGTTGTTAAAGAGGACGATAGAAATAGGCTCCAAGACGATGTAAATAGGATTATGGAGTGGACAGATAAGTGGCAGATGCAATTTAACGTAGACAAATGTAAAGTTTTGCATATAGGTTCTCGCAACAATAATTACACGTACACGATGGATGATAGGGAGTTAGCGAGCGTTGACGAGGAAGTAGATTTAGGCGTACGCCTATCTAAGGATTTAAAGGTTAGGAACCAGTGCCTGGAGTCTTGCGCAAAAGCTAATAGGATGTTAGGCTTCATAGCGCGTAATTTCGAATTTAAATCGAAGGATATTATATTGCCCCTTTACAAGTCCCTAGTCACACCTCATTTAGAATATGCCGTTCAGTTTTGGTGCCCGTACTTGCGTGAGGATATTGATAGGTTAGAAAGGGTTCAGCGTTATTCCGTCATTGCGCAATAAGCCTTATGAAGATAGGATTAAAGTTAGACCTGTATTCACTCGAAACTAGAAGATTAAGGGAAGAGCTTATTGAAGTTTTCAAAATCGTTAATAACATCGATAACGTAAATTTTGACAAATTGTTCACTTTCGATAATAGTAATACTCGCAATAACGGAGTTAAGTTGCGTGGCAGACGTTTCATTACTAATATCGCTAAAAACTTCTTTACGTTTAAAGTAATTGATAAATGGAATAATCTTCCCGCGTCAGTCGTTCATTCTACCAGCGTTAATATGTTTAAGAACCGTCTTGACAGACATTTTAAAGGTATTAACGTTGTTTAAAATTAAAAAAGAAAGTTAACAACAGGAGCTCTGGTGGTGGTGCTCGAGGATGAGTCTGTTGACGATGAATGCCAGCTTGTGACATGCCAGCGTGTGATGCCAGCAATAAAATTATTAAAAAAAAAAAAAAAATTCGACTAACACGAACGTAGATGTAGCTCGTAGCGTAAACTAACCCACTTTTTGTTTAACTTTACCTACTTTTTTACTTTGCATGTTTGTAACTCTCTTTTCTTGCATGTTTGTAGTTTGCATGGTATGACTGAGTTAAGACTGTGTTTGCATGGTTTGTAAGCGTTCTTATTTCACTTCTTTTCATCTTTCATCCCTCTCCTATTCGCTCCGACTATTTTTCTGACTTGTCGGCAGTGGCCGGCGGATGATGATGGTGAGTCTTTTTTCTCTTTTTCTGAGTGAATGTTAACCCACGAATGATAGGTGTTGCTCCTTACTTAACCCCTTATTCTCTTCTATTCTCTTAACCCCCTACTCTTTCCTTTTTCTCGGGCTAACCTTTGAGTGGATCTTAGGGTCTTTGTTAGCCTTAGCTTCTGTAGATCTGTAGATCCCACCAGATAGTTCACCTCAGGTGCCAGCCAATTACAATCCACAGTTACACAATCTGGCTTCTCTCACTAATGTCATCTTAGGAGGAGACTTCAACGCTAAAGACACTAGTTGGTACCTGCACAACCAAAGCAACACCAGAGGCGCCAACATAGCCACACAACTAAACAGCCTCTTCATTCTTAACAATGCAGAAGAACAAACACACATTCCACATCAAGCAGGATACTCAAACTCCTCTCCAGACATAACGTTCTGTTCCCCCTCACTAGCAACACATACACACTGGAGAACAGAAAAACAACTGTCATCAGACCACCTGCCCATCATCATTACAACACGTTCCACACACTGCCCCAACAGCCATAGGCACACTTACAGAAATTACAAGAAAGCCGATTGGGAACAGTTCAAAATACAGACTGAGGAACAATTCACCACATTAAATATCACACCCATCATAAACATCAATACAACACTCAAGACATTTAATCAGATCATCAATAATGCAAACAAATACATACCCGATGGCAACATTAGGAAATACAACCCAAATTACACTAGAGAAATAGGCCACCTCATAAGGCAACGTAACAACCTCAAACATAACACACAAACACCACACAGAAACCATAAAACAGCAGATACAACAGCTCAACACAGAAATAAACAACAAACTCAAAGAAAAACAAACAGAAACATTTAGGGAATTCATAACAACGCTGAGCCACTCCACAGATACATCCAGGCTATACAAGACTATAAACAGCATTACCCACTCTAACAGCGGCATTCACACCTCACACGCGGCTATCTGTCGCAGCCAAAATAATATCCCAACATATACACAACAAGCTAACATTCTAGTTAATCACTACGCAAAGATAAGTCACTTAAACAGAGACAACCAGAAACACGCAGACAGACAAACAGCTAGGCACGAGAAAACCTACAGACTCGACACGACCATTACACCCTTCAATACAGACCAGACCACCAAGATCATCAAAAACATTAAGAATTCGAAGGCTACTGGACCAGACAACATATCTAACATACACCTTAAACACTTGGGCCCACATGGAATATTAGCTCTCACAAATATCAGCACATATTCATACCAACACTGTATTATTCCTGACATATGGAAACAAGGTAAAATCATCATATTACAATACTCAAACCAGGGTTGTGGAGTCGGTCCAAAATTTTCCGACTCCGACTCCGACTCCACACATTGTCAAAAATTCGACTCCGACTCCGACTCCACACATTGTAAAAAATCTAAAAATCCGACTCCGACTCCTCACATTTTAAATATACGACTCCGACTCCTCTAGTGTTTCACTTTATAATTATCATAATAATAAGACATTTCATCACCACCACACTAAGTGTGAAATTTTATATTTTATATTTTATATTTAAATAAATATTAATTGTATATTCTGAAAATGTAAAAAAAAAATATTAAAAAAACTTAATCTAGGGGCTGGGCTATCAATGAATAAGGTTTATTGACCAAAAAAACTAAATAACCTAAATGTTAGTATTTAGGATTTAGAAATTAAGGGTGACACAGGACACAGAAATTGGAGTCGGAGTCGGAAGTTTTTTTACCGACTCCGACTCCGACTCCGACTCCGCCCTGAAACGTGCGACTCCACGACTCCGACTCCGACTCCACAACCCTGACTCAAACCAAACAAAAATCCAATAGAACCAGCTTCCTATAGACCCATTACTTTACTATGCAGTATGCACACCTTCCAAAATAACAAAGACTAATCTTACAAATCACCAACCCACACATTCCACTATCGCCTACTCAACATGGATTCAGACCTCACCACTCAACCACGACATTACTCACTAACGTCACGCAGCACATCATGGATGGCATCAACTCCAGACGACCAGCTCAACGTACACTATTAGCAACAATAGACATTAGTAAAGCATTTGATGCTATCCCACGCTTCCCTCTCATAAACAAAATACTCAACACAAACATGCACAATAACACTAAAAGATGGCTGAGCAACTATCTTTCAGGAAGATACTCACATGTCACATTTAATGGCAAGTCATCCAAAAACAAGCTTTTTCCGAACGGGGTCCCTCAAGGCTCTGTTCTCTCACCAACACTCTTCAACTTATACATGCATGACATTCCAACACCCATAGATAACAAGCTTACCTTATCATCATATGCAGATGACATCACTCTAACATCCACCCACAACAACATCAACACCGCTACAAATAACCTACAAACATACATAAACAATATCCAAGACTGGCTCGCACACAATAAACTCAAAGTAGCACCCACAAAATCAACCATCACCTTGCTTACAAGCAATACAAAGGAACACCAGATAACTCCACAGCTTACACTAAACAACACCAACATTCCACACACTCACAGAACCAAAATACTTGGGGTCACATACAACACATCATTATCTTTTGCAAACCACATTCAGGGCATTAAAAACAAATGTACGTCGACTTAACACGCTTAGGGTACTAACAGGCACAAACTTTGGAGTCCAAAGTTTGGACACCAGCAGGAAATAACATCACTCATATACAAACAATATGTTCGCTCAGTTATGGACTATATTAGCCCATGCTGGGCACCCATTATCTCAAACACACACATAAACACCTTACAGACAATACAAAACAACGCACTTCGTATCATTACAGGATGCACTCAAACAACACCAATAGAACACCTGCACAAAGAAACAAAAATACTGAAAATTAGGGAACATTTAGACATGAGGGGAACACAATTCATGGCAGCAGCGACAACTAACCCACAACACCCTTGCCACTACATGTACAATCATGCACCGACACCTCGCACCATTAAGGTAACACCAGAGAGACATTCTAACGAAATACTCTATTCCATACCACGCCCCACAGACATCACACAGTACAGAAAACACACACACACACACACACACCCTAACCCACAAAGCACTGACACGACTCGCAGCGCCGGGCTTAGGATATTTCGGGCCCTGTGCAGAGTATACTGTACGGGCCCCCCATGACACAAGTCAAATTGTTTTTCATTGCTAATCATTTTATTTTAGTAGATTGTTAACAAGTACAACAAGTAAAATTTAACTATACAAGTGCACCTGTAACAGAATACCAACAGACCAACAGCCTTTACTATTATTACTACTTATTACTTTATTATTATCAAATATTTAAACTAGTATCATAAGAGGTTTCAACCAGCGCCGGCCTTAGGATATTTAATTAGGAATAGGATAATTCAATTTAATTAGGATAAAAAATAAATTACATTAATTTACACCAATTTTGGCACTCTGACGTCGATGGTAAATTTCTGTGAAATTTTCGGGCCCCCCTAAGTTGCGGGCCATGTGCGACCGCACGGTTCGCACACCCCTAAGGCTGGCACTGCGACTCGGTCCGAATGCGGTCCTAGGTGCGAAGCCGCCACCCATTAACGGGTCAGAGATCAGCCTGAGCAGATCGGATCGAGTTAACTTAGCACGATTCCGATGTGGACATCACCCCAACTTACGGACATATAAACACAGAAAAGACAACTCCACAGACGACACCTGCCACCTGTGCTAGGACACACCACAAACAATTGAACACATTATGACAGACTGTACCGCTCTAGCACAACAACGAACACAACACAACATCACTAGTGCGCTGATCCTCTGGTCCACTCCGGAGAGGGCGATCGGTTACCCGCGTGCCGCCGGCTTGCTCGATCAGGGTGGGCTGATCGGCTAAACAACAACAACGAAACGCAATTGAGAGAGCAAATTATGAATGACAAAAAGAAAAAAAAGGTCTGTGGAAGTTCATTTTTGTAAGTGAAATACGATTTAAGGCTATGATTGTAAACACATACTGGAAATTAATCTGAGAGAAGAAAGGTGTAAAGTGCGAAGTTCAAAGTCCATTTTAAGGCTTAAGTATTCGTAGAAATGGTACGTAAAATATTGGGAGGGCGGGGGGGTCAACCGAGAGGACTTTATAAAGTTGGTATATTTTAGTGAAGTAATTTTTTAGTAATTGTTGGAACAACAATTTTGGAAATGAATTATCAACGTTGAACTTGAAGAAATTCCATTTCTACAGGCAAAGACTGTTTTTCAATGCAGGAAGGAAGGGCTAAGGGCGAAGCCCACAAAAGCGCCCCACTCACAGAAGAAGAGAGCCAAAATCAAGGTCCAGGGTTTTGGAGAGTGATCAGATTTGATAAACGCGATACAGTAACTATTTTAATGCTATCAATTTTGTACAGTCAACGAATGTGAGTGAGATAGTTTGAGGCCAAACCTGTGTTATTATGGCGATTTCCGATAGGAAAAAGGTACACGACATTCGTAGTTTTCTGTCATTATTTTTATATCTAAAAAAAAGGTTATTAACTTCCTTCGTAAATCTGACGTCTTCATGTTGAAAATTAACATAGTTGAGAAATTAAAGGGGAAAATAATAAATCGGGAGGGGCAGAAACTGGAACAGCGCTCAGGCCAACTAACGTGGCTCATTGCACTAACTACAGGGGCAGGAATGACATCAGCGTAACTTCTGTGTAAGTGCGGTTTAAAATTAATGGAACAATGTTGCCCAGTTTTGCTCAAAATGGCAGAGGAAAATTTTAGCTAGTTTGGGACTCGGAGCTAATCCCATACCCAGTGGGGGTTACACCTCTGATTCCCACATTGGTCAGCATAATAATTTTAGGTACCGATGATGGAAACGTAGTTTTTTAAACAACCGCAAATAGAATTAAAACATGTATTTGAAATCATTTTATATATATATATATATATATTATGGAGGTTGCCCTGTAGTTCAGTGGTTACGGTGGCGGGCTCCGAGCGGTGTGGCGCTGGTTCGCTCCCTGCGCTGACATCGGGTGGAGTTGAGTCGGCCGTTTACTTTGCTTCTGCTCTGGCTCAGGTGACCCTTGCGGTACACTAAGCCCCACGTCGTGGAGAATTGAGCTTCTTTGTGTGTATATATATATATATATATATATATATATATATATTTATTTATTTATTACACAAAGGACCCCCAACAGCAAAAGACCGGCTGGTCCCTACGAGGCTGTCCGTTTAAGAAGAAAGGTCAAAAGATGTAACCAAATACTGTACACCCATAAACCTAAAAGTAACTGGGGGGAGGGGGAAAGACCCATAAAAAAGGTTTAATTCCCCAAGTAAAATTCTGACTTTATAATGTAATTACGAAAATGAAGTGAAATTTCAATTAAGGTTAAGAGCAATTTTGGGTACCGAGTGCCCCCGGATAAATACTATAAAAATAGACGTTATAACATAAACGCCTTTCAAACCGTAAAGATCATTTTATAGTATTTAAAAGTGAAGAAATGACCCTTAATGGCCAATATCGAAAATGCTTTTAAAAAGCTATAAACAAAAAGAGGTCTGCGAAACTCTACTTCTTCATTCAACAATTCGCCTATATTAACCTATTAATACTGTCTTATTAATATTAGCATTATTATATACAAGTTTATATATATTTTTACTATACATAAATGGACACCTAAAAATTTATGTGTGTGTATATATATATACTTAGATTAATCAATCGATGCATTCATAGCTTAGAAAGTAAAAGGATGAAAAATTGAATATTTTTTCATATGGAGCATCATCATTCCGCCCATTTCGGGGTACGAGCAACTGGCAGCAACATATTGCCAAGCAAATTAGGGGTCAATGTACTAACGAGATTTCCCTACGTGGTTTATCACTACTAAAGGAAACAATGCTCCGTGTTAACCCACTTCAAAGAACATCTAAATTCTTATTAGTTAGTATTGCAGACACCTCCATTTATCAGTCCAGGTGGCATGATTCTTCTTTCCGAAGGCGGCACAAATTTTACCTGCATCAATCAAAGTCACACTAGTACCACCTCACGCTTGTTCAACACAAATTGGACCAAAAAACACGAGCATTCGCAGTCACAAACCTTCCTTATACAGGCCTCTGTTTTTACTTATCTTTATTCGATGTTCATCCGAAATCACCCACATTTTCTTTTCGATTAAATTTGTCACTCAAAAATCGCACTCTCTCTCTCTCTCTCATATATATATATATATATATATATTATATATATATATATATATATATATATATATATATATATATATATATAGGGATGGGGTCAAATACAAATATAGATACAAATACACTATTTTTTTACGGCCAAATTCAAATACAGATACAAATATTCGAATTTATAAATCCCCAAATACAAATATAAATACAAATATGAAGCTTCAAATACAAATAAAATGAAAATACAATTTTTACTGTATTTGCAAATTTCGTACCAATTTCATCCTAAATATAAACGGATAATATTTACTTGACTTCGGCTACCCCTCAAGTAAGACAATACTGGTATAGTACTTATTGTATAAAACTTAACATTGCAATACTTTGGCTCTTATCAAAGTAGACTTCATTTTCACACCAAGGCAAGAAAAGTAACAAATTCCTCTTGTTTATTATTTTTATTAGAGAAAATTATTTCACACTTCTTGATATTTCTGCACTTTTGCATAATTAAAGAAAATAAATTCATATTTCTCAATGTTTGATTTTTACTGTTCATATCAATTTGTAGTTATATGCACAGTTATATTACATTAGTGTATTTGACTGTATTTGAAGCAAATACGGCAAATAAAAGGCTCAAATACAAATTCAAATACAAATATGCAGCTTTTTAAATTCTCAAATACAAATACAAATGCAAATATCCATTTTTGTGTATTTGTAAATACAAATACAAATACGTATTTGACCCCATCCCTGATATATATATATATATATACACCTTGGTTAACCTGTTTTGTTTTCGCTCGAATTGTTCATTCTGAGCCTACAGCTGTGAAGGTGGGAAGTGCGTTTGCAGTCATCCCCCAAGTCTCATTTTTCTCCCTTCCCCTTTGTTAAATGTTAAAAGCTCTATACTATTTATTGGCATTTGAAATTCTATAAAATTTTCGTTCGTCATCATTTTTTATCCAGTAGCTCCGACAGGTCATATTTGTTATATTTTCAAATTTTTAATCAACAGAAAGTTTAGAAGCAGCTCCTTTTGTACCGTATACAATGATTATTTTTTCGAATTGCATTCGCGTTAAGACTAATTAAAAAAAATCGAAATCAAGTAAGTCGTACTTCAGGCTATATCGGGCTTTTACATACCGTATATTGGGGCGTATAAGTCGGTATTTTAAGCTTAAAATTATGTCCCTCAAGTAGGGAGTCGACTTATAGGCCCAGTCTAAAAAATTAACCTTCCAATTTCCATTTTAGCTCGTATTTAAAGACGGGTCTACCTGTCATAGGTCCTCAGTCCCGCATTAGCCCGCTTTTGGTCAACATCTGAATTGGATCCATATGACGAAGCACTCGCAAATGTATCTCAGGATGTATATAATGAACTTATAATGTCAGATGATGATTACGATGATGATTATGAAGGATTTGATAACTAATTTTTACAAGGTTTTTACAAAGTTTTTACAAAGTTTTACTTTTTTATGTTGGCAAGTTGGTGGTCGACTTAAACACCCACAATAGGCTGAAATCTAAATCTGAAATTGAAAGTTAGGGGATCGACTAATCTAGACCGTAGACTTATACGCCCCAATATACGGTACTCAGTCGTTTGTTTTAGGTTGTTAGGTTAGGTTAACCCGAGTTAACCTAACCTAACCTATCCTTAAGAATCTATGTCCTATAGTACAAGAAAATTCGACTTACAAAATCGAACTTAATCGGTAAAAAAGGTGACTTACTGTCGGTGTTACTTCGGCATGTAAGCGCGCATATATATATATACAAGGTGTCCCAAAAAAAACTATATACTCTTTATAGCATCATGCTATAAAGAGTATATAGTTTTTTTGGGGACACCCTATATATACACAAGACCACCATACTAATTTCAATAAGTAACCTGTTTATTCGTTATTATTATAATTTATAGGCATTTGGAAGCTTAAATAATAAACAAACACAATTCAACGCATGCTGCACATTAAACCAAACTGTGGATAATGAAATGGTCTAAAAAAATATAAAAAAATTACAATCAAACGATTACGACAAACTTTTATGATATAGAAATTCGATAAATTATTTTAATAGGGGTTATTAAAACTATTTTTAGTTTAGCGTTATCACGATTTGGCTAATTTGGATTATCATATTAAAAAGGTAACTAATTATCAAATTGTTTAAAACTTGCTTTTTAAAACAATTCATTAAAAAGAAAACTTAAAACTATGTTTTGGGGATAGGCCTAATTCGAGGATAGGCCTAATTCGAAATTCTGATCAACCATTAGACAACATTAAGGAATCGTCCAATAAGTAAAATTAATAATCTATTTATAGCGAATTAATCAAAATAATAGTTAAAAACTATAATGATTAAGTGTGGGGGGCTGTTTAAAAGTGTGGGGGGGGCTGTTTAACCCCCTTCCAAAACATCAAAAAAGACGCAATGAAGCACCTTAACTGCTGATATCTGAACTACTCGTAATCCGGAGGGAGACTCTAATCCTCCAGTATCTTAAGACTAACAGTTATACAAGACTTACCGCTATAGAGGATACCCTGGTGGTATGTTGGTTGGTTAGTTAGCTAGCACGGTTCTAATTATATTAGGGTAAGTTTATTGGTGAGGTTTGATATTACACGTTTTAGAAGTTACTTTAGGCGTTCTGGCAAGTCATTCCTTAAACTTAAAGAGGAGGAAGAGATTGTAGACACCAATCGACCAGGGAAGTACCCCAAGGGTGACGTTTGGCAGGAGACGGAGTGCTGGAACCCGTTTCTCCTGTCACTGTCCTCCTTAGCTGATCTTTTCCCGTGTCTCATCTATCCTGTAAGCAGTCCAGCCTGTTCTAAATACATGCTTCTCCCTTGATTTCGGTTCTCTCCTTATATAAGGGGGGCCATTTGCGGGCCCTCGCCCTTGGCCCCCTCCTTCCTGCATAAAAAAATAATAAACTAGACAGCGTCAGTAGTTCGTTGAGTAACAGTTTCCCCATAAACAAAGTGAAGACACTAAGGTCGGGGGTTCGACTCCCGATGAGGCTAGTAATAATAATAACAACAATAATAGAGGAATTAGATCAGTGGGGCCGCATTAGTTGGCTTGAGCACTGTGCCAGTTTCTGGCCTTCCTCGCTCATTAAATGAAAAAAAAAAAAGTGTATATATATATATATATACAGGGTGAGTCAAAAGTAGCGCCCGATTTCTGTTTTTTCGGCTGTCAGATTCTTTCTGGGAAGTCATGTTGTTAATAATTGTCTTGCAGATACAGTTCCGGTACAGTTCCGTAATAATTTTCCCCCGAATAAATGGTCAGATAAACATGTCATTCATTTATTTCTACCTTCTTGTACACTGTAATACAAATGACAAACAAACAATCAACTGACAGAAATCGGGCGCTACTTTTAACTCACCCTGTATATATATACACTTAAAGAAAGGGCTGGATAAAACTTGTAAGTACTGAGTAGTTTTATTTTTGCTAAAACCGAGTTGAATGAAGTTAACTTTGTTCGATGGAGTTGGCTGTTCAATCTCCTTCGTAATATCTAGTCATATGGCGGTGAGGTGGGGTGGGGGGGGGGGAGCGAAGGGATCTACGGCTTTATGTAAGATCCGAATCCCGGGTCGCTACATAATCTGAACGCGGAGGATGGGTCTCCCATCCAACTACTATCCACACCCAATGTCGCTTAACTTCGCTGATTGACGGGAAGAGGCGTTATGACAACGGCCACGACGACATCGTCTGAATGAACTGAAGCAGTAGTTATTTTTTCTAAAAAAAAAATAGGGAATGACTAAATATTTTTTAAACTCTCGTCAAAAGTAAATTACTGTCTTCAGTTTAACTAATAAGAGTGGTAGAAATTTCACCCAAAAAATTCTGTAGTTTCATTTTAGCTGAAATTGAGTTAATTTAAGGTAAACAGTTTTTACTTCAAGTAAATAAAGACGGAGTCAAATTTTAAATGGTCTTCCTACGTATTCATTACACAGTCCTGCGAATGAGAACTTTGTAAGAGTTCTTTTCTTACTAATAACCGATTTTATATAATTCAATTACGCTGATTTCGAATAAGGTGTCCATTTTTTTTTTTTATCACGTAAGGATTTTCTGCAAAGTGGAAGGGAAAAAACAACAACAAAAATAAATATTATTTATTTCAATTTACATTAGGTACCTATTTCGCTTTGTTATACTAATTACAAATGCAAACAACTTTAAAAAGAAAGAAGACTATTAACGTCAATTACGTACTCAGCTTTATTTGTCCCGAGTTTTCTCGTGAGATCTATGTATGCCTTTTAGTCTCGAATGTACGCGCTGTTCCTTTTCTTTTATGTATAATTCTGGAGTATCCCGTTTCAACATCCAGCAGTAATGAACCATCATGCTGATGTTCCACCTTCCCTGATATCTCTTCTCCATTTCTTTAATGTTTTGATGAAACCGTTCTCCTTGTTCTTCGCTGAGTGCTCCGAGATTCTTGGGGAAGTAATCCAAGTGTGAATGTAAGAAATGTAATTTTAAACTCGTATTACAACCCAACTCTTTGAACTTATTTAGCGTGTTGTTCACGATGTTTTGGTAATTTGGGTCCTTCTTGTTCCCCAAAAATTTGCTGATAACATCCTTAAAAGCAATCCACGCTTCTTTTTCAAGATTGTTCATTATTCTTTCAAAGTGTTCATCCAAAGTCAGTTGTCTAATCTGGGGACCAACGAAAATTCCTTCTTTCAATTTTGCTTCCGAAAGAGTTGGGAATTTACCACACAGATACTTAAAACAATCTCCATCTTCGTCCAAGGCCTTAACAAATTGCTTCATCAAACCCAATTTTATGTGAAGCGGAGGTAAAAGGACTTTCTTCGTGTCAACCAAACTTTCACGTTGAATGTTTTTAGAACCAGGTGTCAGGTTGATCTGCGTGACCATTCCTTTTTTATCCAGTGCTGAGTTCTTGCTCGGCTATTCCATTCACACAAAAAACATGGAAACTTCGTATAACCTGGTTGTTGACCTAACAACATACAAATCACTTTTAAGTCTCCACAAAGTAGCTAACCGTGTTCTTTGTATTTAACCTTAGCTAGATCAACAAGATTTTCGTACGTTCCCTTCAAGTGAACCGAATGAGCCACAGGAACAGATGCATACAAGTTACCGTTGTGAAGGAGGATGCCTTTAAGACTTCTTTTGGAGGAATCAATGAAAAGTCTCCACTCATTTGGGTCATAGACTGCAGCGCCTAGCTTAAGCATTAGTTCCGGAACATTGTTGCAATATACCAGTGAATTTTCTTGAGAAAAATATTGGATGAATTCTTTTTCTCGATTTCTATACCAGTAAAATGACGTCCCGGGAGAAAACAAGTTCTTTGCACTTAGTCTGGATCCCAAAATCTCTGAAGAATCCTTCGGGAGAGACAAATCTCTTACCAAATCATTAAGTTCACTTTGTGTAAACAATTGGGTTCACCAGATGTTTCAGTTTGAAAACAATCAATATCATTATTCCCATCGTCATCAGACACAGAATCAGATGAAGTTATATCAAGAGTATTTGGTTTAGTAGGTACAGGTATACCAGGTCCATGAGCAACAGGTCTCATAGCAGACTGAAAGTTTGGATAAGAAATTTCCTTTTTATTTTTAGTATTGTAGCCTTGCACGTTACATGAACAAAATTAGCAGTTATTGCTGTGATTTCTAGGCTCACGCCAGACCCTTCGAATCCCAAAAGATAAAGAATCTTTTTAACTTTACTCCATAGTCCAAGTTGTCCAACACAAACACTGCAAACTTTATGTCGAGCCCATGATTTGTCTTGATCCCCAAGTTTCATTCCGAAGTACACATAGTATGCTTTCTTGACGAAGTCTGTAATATCTCGCCTTTGTTTTTTTCACAGTAAATTTTCCACAAATATAACAGAAAATTTTGGGCTATTTACACACCCTCTGGTTGCCATAGCGACAAATAAACAAATTTCAAAAGAGAAATATAGTCACCGCGCACCTTTGAATAATAAAGAACTATAACCTCGCACGCACTAGACAGGCTGACTCATCACGTGGCTTGTCAATCACTTATATACCAGCGGTGCGTTTCTCGAATGTTCTAGAAGACGCTATGACGTCACTTCTGATCTGGAAGCATTTATAGGCAGTAGGTTTTTAATCAAAATTTAATTGAGTCAATTTTAATGAAAATTACTTGCATATGTGATATAAAATATGACATTTTGTGAAAAATCTGTACGTGATGGTGAAAAATTAATATTACTTTCGGAATCAGCGTGCAAAAATTACTATACAAGTGATAAAAATATTTCGGACAACAAAACCATCACAGGCCTGTGCTTATTACTAGCGAAATGGGGGTATAAGTCTGACGAAAAGATTACGTGGGTATGTTTCACTTTATACAATGACTAAAAATCAAATTTTAGTAATTTTTACTTCCGCTAAATACGATGGGTAGAGTTTGAGCGTAACTCAACTGTCTATTTTGGCTAATCAAATTAAAGACTTCGCATTATAATCAAATTTTTTAACAACCTAAATTTTAATTTAAAAATGTTTAAATGAAGTCAAAACTAATCGTCTTTCTCCTAAAAGAGGGCTAAACTTTGTAGAACTAATTTAATTCTTAAATACTTATTTTAAGTATTGTTAGTTTTGATTAATGTTAAGGAAAAGTATAAACACGCGTGTTAATGTTTAAACTAAAATATATTTCTGTCGAAGGAACAATATTTACATTTATGGAATTTATACAATAGCTTCAAAAATTGCATTTATAGTTTCGATGTTAAAAAAGATCAATTTTACTTTCATCAGAGATAAAATACAGGGCGGGCCATAAATCGCTTTACCGGGCGGGCCATAAATCGCTTTACCGAAGCGAGTTTCGTTATGATACTAAATGCAAAACTTCACTTTTACGTGGAGGTCGAGATGTGACTATAAATGCGACAAAACTTCGTCTATTAGTGTGTTTTATGGTCCCATTTCGTTATAATACGAAGGTAAAGCGACCTATGGTCCACCCTGTATATAATGAACGTGTTTTACTCGACAATAATTCCAATTTTACCAGTCTTTGATCCCAGATTTAACAAAAATCTATCGAAGACGTATTTTAGCTTAATTCACCCGAATTGTAATGAAGAGAAACGCTACGAATACCAAATTTGCCAAGGCTACGTCGTGGCCAATGCGGTAATACCGCGACCTTTAGATTAGCGAAGTTAAGCGACAGTGAATGTGGAGAGCAGTTGGATGGGGGACCGTCCTCCGCGTCCAGATAATGTAGCGACCCGTGGTTCGGGTTTCACGTAAAGTCGTAGGTATCCCCCCCCTCTATCATATGACCTCATTAGATGTTGCGAAAGAGGTTAAACAATCCCATCTACAGTAAATAAAAAGAAAATTCAGCTCGATTAAAAAGTAATAAAATAAATGTAACCATTACAAAAGTATAGAAGCTGCTAAAAAGTTGCTAAAAAATGAATGGCTACAAGTGGAACTCGTAAAAATAACTACGTGCGAAGTTGGTTTATCTGACGTACATTTTTACGTCACTGTACCCAACTAAAAAAAATTGAGGTCCTCCTAGGAAGAAATGGCTAAGCGACAAGAGTAAAAAAACGCCAGAAAAAGCAGTTAAACCTTGTACTAATTTGAGTGACGTCATAACTTTTGAAGAATATTTCGTCGAAATATCCTCCAAAGTTCATAAGTTGAGTCACTTTCAAATCGGTAAAAACTGCGTTTTCTACTTATGTCGCTAAGCCACTTCTTCCTAGGAGGGGCTCAATTATAAACAACGTGTATTCGCAGGAATATAGTATTCTGACTACCACATACTTTAATGGATAGAACTAGACATGTATCTCTATATTTCAAAGGTAATATCGGCATAACACAAGTTACGTTAAAAAATGTAATCCTTTAGCGTCGACTGGTACGAATTGGTAACGTTTCAAATACACGCATTCATAACTTAACCTTATAAAAAATTCCGACGTTAAAGGGTTAACTAAATTTAATATTAACAAGAACTCAACAATTGCATAAATTTCACCGCTTTCAGAGGCAATTTGCATTTAACATACTCTAGTCCATTTTATCCAATAAAGTGGTCATATCGCAACCACCCACAAACCCACATGGTATAATAATTTTAATTACCAATTTGGTCGAAGCTTAATTGACTACAAGGATGGGTAGAAGACTATCCATGTACGCTTGGGTCAAAATAACTGTACGTTGTTTGAAATGTATATCAAATACAGGGATTTTAAGGACATCGATAAGTTATTCCCATCTGACATGCCCGAGTACATTCATACTACTAAAAGTAGTCGTATTGAAAGCAACCAACCGATGTACCCAAGTAATTTTAACCATCTTTGGGTTGGAGCTTCATTCAAAGGGACAGAAAATGACCCAAATTCAGGTCTAAAATCACGTAATAAATTACTTAGGTAAACATACAAAATTACCTATTACCAATTTATGTACTCAATACCCTATATGTACTATCGTACATTTAATACTCTTTACTACAGTTCAGTAAATTTCAGTAAATTGTAGTAAATATACCAAGTAAATATGGTAAAATATGAACTAATTCTATTTATAATTATGTTCCAATAAAAATATCGCAAAAATGCAAAGCTAAAAAAAGATTAAAAAATAAATTTAAATAAATACTATAAAATATAGACGTGAATTATATCTGAACTCTGTGCCAACGGAGAGGCCTATTATAGACTCCTGCTGCATCACTTCCCGCGTATAAAATTCTTTCACCTTCAGTAGGAATGCGACGGTCTTTTATTATCATCAAAAATAATCATCGCTTCAAAGTGGATTTTTTTTACGTGCTATTTTCTTACTAAATTATGAGAGCTTGTTGGCATAAGCACCGTGCTTCACCCTATTGAATATGGGTCATGGGTTTTCCGGGTTAAGGAATGTATGAATACGCGAAAAGAACTGAAATATATCGGTCGAGTTTTAATGAAAGGTTGTGCCTAATAATTTACCCGTTGTTCAGAGAAATACAAAAGGAGACTGGCGGACAATTATTATAATTACATGGCGCATAACCTTCTCTTATCATTTTTATTATTTCATGTCAGTGTGTAGTACATTTGTGGGCAATATATTTTACAACACCCTAATCGTAGGGTACAAACCACAGCCCCAAAAACTATGACAAAGCTGTTGTTTTTCTGTCTGTCTGTCTGTCAACGCAACAACTTCAAAAGATTAAATAATTTCACGGTTGGGATGATAAGTGAATGGGACTATTTAATCCAACAATTTCTCAGGGGTATGCATAAACTGCATGCTACTTCCGGCCCGTCAATGACCAATGAAGTGCCGCATGGAGAGTTCTCATATGGCACTTCTGCATAAAAAAAGCTTGCCTATCCCTACCCTAAAGCTTTGAAATCAAGTTAATTTAGTCATTTCACGGGGCGTATCTGCGACATGTCCATATAAAAAATGAGGATATTCACATATTCTTAAAGTACTTAAGTATAAATAATTACAGCCCCATTGAAAGAAGTGGGAAATACTATCGCTGGTAAAGATAAAAATAAAAGCCGTTGATGTAAACGGGTCATTAGCGTAGTTAAGGATAGGGTGTATAAAACGGCTTAGTTAAGAATACCTTTAGTTAAGTCAACGAGTAACCCGTTTATATATACGCGGCTGTACAAGTACGCGTACCATACACTCGCCAGGAAGCAAAACCACGCACTTAAAATACCATCTTTAAATTTCCAAAACGTGTTCGTCATTTCGTATATTTAACTCGTCGTCACTGGCGAACGGACGAGTGGATTTTTACAACCGTGTGTTCATAATAAACAGTAGAATGACTGCGAGCATGAAAAGCGAGAATGATGGACGAGGAAGAAACGAATAGTTAAAAAAAATTAGCGCCCTGACTGGTGGCTATCGTATCCTGGATGTATGATGATGATGATGATGATGAGTGAATCAGAACAAGAACGAACGAAAAAAGTAATCACGCGTTTCTTTGCTGATAATGAATGTAAATAAAAGTTTAATTCTGCGAAGTGGCTTAAGTTAACTTAAGTTAAATATCTGTGACCTAAACTAGGGTGATCAAAAAGTAACGCAACCCATGGGAAAACGATTTATTTCAGAGCAAGTGCTGGAAGTGGGCACCGTTCTGTGCTTCACACAAGTGGATACGGCGATTCATGTTCTTAAAGACCCTTTGCAACGTTTCCTGTGAAATTGCATCAACACACTTCTGAATCATCGCCTGCAACAGAAGGAAAAAATCAATTATGTGCGTTTCTCCATGGGTTGCGTTACTTTTTGATCACCCTGTATATAATGTTAACTAATGAGGAAATCTTGAACACAAAAATATACAGTAAAAATTCTCCTTCTGAGCGAATACAATTTGAAATAGAGCGAAAGGTTCGCAAACTTGGAAAATGTATATTAATAATTCCCGTTAACACAGGGACATACGCAATACACAGAAGGCACTAATGTGTGGCATTATACAATTGTGTTTCAAAAATGAGTGTGAAATGACCAAAATGAAAAGCATGACTAAGTCAAGAATGAAACAGAGAGAAATGAGAACGTTCAGAAAGAACGACAATGATGAAAAGTCGGGGTTCGGAAAGCAGAAGAAAGTAATAAAATGTGTATGACAGATAATTGGGTGTTCTAGAAAGTAATGAAGTAGTATATCTCTTAAGTACTGAAGGATTAAAGGAAAGACTGGCTAGTCTACATACGAGACGGTTTTGCACACACACACACACACACACTGCATGGAACAAGGAACTCTTCTGGAAAAATTAAATCCACTATAGTTTTTTCCTTTTCATGATAGTATTTGTTACTTACCATTACTTATTCGGACTATAGTGGATTTAATTTTCCCAGAAGAGTTCCTTGTTCCATGCACGGTCTGTGTTTAACATAAAAGTTTCTCAGGGGACCATTCCGAGTTCTATCCCATATATACATATATGGAGTTATATGCCAACTACATACATCAGGTGACTCCATAGGAAAACCAAAACATTCAAAAGAATTATGCCAACGTCTCTACTAGAATATTATACACAGTTCATGGTAGTTTACCAAAGAGAATTAACGTACGTAAATGGCTCCAAGGTCTCAAGTTTCAACATTTACTAAATATTCCACGTACGTCCGGTCATGAAACGAGAGGAAGTCCTATAAACTATCTCCATTTTTCCCCCACTCGGCTTCCCAAAAGAGAATTGCTTAATTTTAATTTTAATTTTTTATTTAAATTTTTGTGATCATTTAGTGACGCACATATATGACTTATACCCCCTCCCCCTCACGGCCCCACCCCAACAAAAAAAAGCTGCAAAAAAAAAAATCATTCTTTATTCGCTTTGAACTAAGATGGTGGTCGTCCCATTGTCTGCTGACCGCCATATTCAGGCATACAATAAATTCCTTACAAATAATAATAATAATAAATTTCCAAATCCAAAATTCTTTATTTATAAAATAAATATTACAATATTACAATTTCTCCTACAGGGTGTTCAAAAAGAAACCCAACCCGAAACAGAACCAAAAGGGATTAGGTTACCCATTTCTCGAATGGGTTGCATTTCTTTCTGAACACCCGGTCCGTTACAATAGCTATTTTCAATAATAAAACGAGTCGAGACAACTTTTATTTAAGCCTTAGCTGTATTGGTGGCTTCGACATTCACAATAATAATACATACTAAAAAGCCCTCCTTAACAGTCATTTATTGCCTCGTGGAAACTAAGTTCGCAATTATATGACCGAACTGGTTCATTCTATCGTGCATAAATATACAAACCAATTTAAAAAAAAACTTCCCTCTTGAACTATTATATACAGGGTGTCCCATAAGTCCGGTCTCAGGAAAATTTATTTTAAATTAAATTTACAAAAATTATACATTTAGAACTAAGACAAATGTTCAAAGTGATGTTTTGTTTTGAGACCTTTTTTTTTTTTTGGTTGCGGGTAAAATATTACACTCCTGAGTGTAACTCACTTGCATATTAGCCATTGCGTGTTATTCTACATGAAACAAAAAGAAAAAAAAGGTCCCAAAACAAGAAATCAATTCGAACATTTGTTTTAGTTCTAATATATTACTTTTGTAAATTTAATGGACTTATGGGATACCCTGTATATATATATATATACAGAAAGTATACACAAAAACGTAACAATGGTAATAAATAAATAAATAAATATATATTTATTTGTAACAAGTGCAATTATCAATACTTTCATCTTTTATTTTTGCATTTTGTATTAAGGTTTGCCTTTTGCTCTTTATCTGCTCAGACTTTGGACGATTGTCATACGCGAATGATCGATTATGTTCCAAGACTTTGGGGACAAGACAACAAACAACAACACAATTTACGAATGTTTAAGATCAAACACACACACATATACAACATATATATATATTTTTTTTTTTTGCTAATGCATTTTGTTTAGCTCAGTACACAACCGACTGCTGTACTCAATGCTGGCCTTTTTTTTTTTTTTTACTTATTAAGACGTATAGATAACCTTTTAGCACTCCACATGAAAGTGGCCCCACAGTAAACAAAAACTAAAATATTATATATATATATATATATATAATATATATATATATATATCATAATGTCACAAAAATTACCAAAATTCCACTTATGAATGCTAAAATAACTCTTATTCTGCCAATACACAAGGAACAGAAACACCCATTATGATAAATTTTAGCTATATACGTCTATTACTACATACAAAATAAAATGTCACAGATGGCACAGATACATAAATTTTAACTTTTAAAAATAAAAAAAAAGGACTCTCAAAATTGCAACTGTAAACAATTGAAAATTAACCTCACTTTATTTGAGCCCAAATACGCGCAGCATCGTTTAAAAAACTAAAAATGAACGTAAAAAAAAAACCCCCACAAAATTAAGTTTATTTGGAATAAAGAAATTTAAGCTGGAAAGGAATTTTTGCCAGCTTATGGCGAGTTTTGCAACTGTAATATGCTCCATAGTTTGCCATTAAACTAATTTAGTCATACAGTAAATATCACGAAATAAGAGTTTCCCCTCAAAACCTCGTCTCATTTTCTATTCTCTTTCTGGTATGATTTAGCCACCGGGATAAAGGTTAGACTCGGCGAGAGTCTATATAGAACGGTGGTCGTCTCATCTCTCTGTTTACACATAGATTTATGTATTTATATTTACGTAACACACACACACACACACACACACGAAAGCGAGCTGTGTAAACAGAGTGAAGTGTGTGCGTTTGTGTAAAGCACAATGAAGGGCTTTCTCCAAATCTTTTTCGAAGATATATTTTGTGCATAGTTTATGATTTGTAAATACAAGTTTATCTACAAAATATGTGGGTGTGCGTTCTTGGTTATCTTACGAAACAGCGACAATGTTTATGATACACACAGAGCTCATCGCGAGAAAAACGTGCGTATAGCGACGCTAGCGGTGTCGCCATAGATTCAAACTAACTTTGTTTTATTGAAAATCTTTAATATCATGAAAAACGAGATATAATAAAATTATGGCTAGGTTAAGTTAGGTTATTCGGATTGGGATGAATGTCGTCAACCACAACTGAAAATGTAAAACTGTCGCAGTTTCGTAAGACAGCTGAACTTGTGTGTGTGTGTTTTATCAAGCTTCAAGTTAATGAAAAAACGTAATCCGATATCTACCTTTCCAATGCGCGCTTGAAGTGCTAAGCTCGCTGAATATATATATATATATATATGACACACCTGGACCGGTCCAGACCACTACTTTTCAATTTTTGCAAGTACAAAGTGTGAATTTTAGCCAAACCTACTCGCTCGTTTTAATATGTAAAACGAACAATACTCGAATAACACGTTTTGTGGTACAATTTATGACTTAACTATATGAAATAAGCATATATGAATTCTGAGTCGGTCCGATCCGGACCAGTCCAAGGATCTCAGGTTGCATCACTAATACGAAGGCACGCTTAAATATGGCAAAAATGGCGAAAATGATTCTTAAAAAAAGACATCATGTAATAATTTTGGTCTCGTGCAAAACTTCAAATATTTTTATGCTAAAGATTGTAAGAGTTTACTGGAAGGAATGTTCCTTGGGTACAAGCGGATAACGAAGACATTCGGAACTAATACTGAAATCAACGTACTGGTTTTATTATTATTATATTATTATCAACAGATTTTCCAAATCGTTCTATACAACTTACACGAAAAGTCCTATCACCTGTATAATATTAAAAAAAACTATTTTGGCTAGTATGTAGTTCTGTAGCCACAACATTCTTGACAAAGTCGAAAGCCACGCCCATTTTATACGTGATGTCAATTAGGGAAATTTTATGCCCGGGTTAGGCGTTATATAAGATTGGTTAGGTATTTCCCCAAGTCATCAACCTTCGGCCAATCAAGTGTCATGGGTGCGGTTTTCAGCTTTGCCAAAACCTATATGAAAATGAAAAGGTTTATTGGCAGACTATAGTCAAAATGACAAATATTATTAATACAATGATAGTTCATATACTAAGGATAGAAATATATACAATTGATTAGAAATAATACTGTAATTTCGAAGTTAAGTGGAGCTACAGACAGACGTTTTCGTACCAAGAATTCCATAGCTTAGTAGAGGATAAATGGCAGGACTCGTATAGCTTGGATAATCGGGTTAGTTGATTTTTAATTCTTTGCATGAGACTGTATTGAGCACGTCTTATTACCTCCGGGAAGCTCGGGACACGGGTAGCAAACATTTGCGAAGCTGAGCATCTCGGGGGTAATTTATGTAAGAGTCTAAAAGACCCGTTGTACAGCAAATTTAGGGTTCTGCCAGAACCTTTTTTATAATTCACCCAGAGTTGCTGTCCGTATATATTACTGCAGAAAGTACGAAACTGTCTTTAGCTTCACTTGTACAGAATCGAAAGTTCCTTATGGTCATATTCGCTTTAGCACACAGGCTTCGAGATTGTTTTCTTATATCCGAGTCATCACTCAAGGAGCTGGTAATAGTTTGACCCAAATACTTGAACTCTTGTACTTCCTCAATTACTTCACCATTCATTTTAAACCTTATATCAGCTGGCTGATTACAGTTTTTAGGATGAAATTGCATAACCTTAGTTTTTGTAACATTAAAAAGAATATCATGTTTCTGCGAATACACTTCGCAGACTTTTAGTAGCCGATCCAGACCTTTAACAGAGGGACTTATTAACACCATATCATCGGTATAAACTAAGTTATTTATCCTTGTGTTATCTATACAACATCCCACTGTTGCCTCATTAAGTGAAGCAATTAATTCGTCAATATACACATTAAACAGCATAGGGGAGAGCAAGGAGCCTTGTCTCACCCCGCAAGAGGAGCCAAAACACTCGGATAGTACATTGCCCCACCTAACGGTGAAAGATTGGTGGGAATACCAAAATTTCAATACGTTTAATATGTACATGGGAACGTTCCTGTATGTGTATATATATATATATATATATATATATACACAGGAAGGTGTGTGTGTGTGTGTGAACCAGTGTATGTACACTATATATGCGTGTGCTTGTACACCTATGTGTTGTTGGGTGCATTCGACTGTGTATGTATAAAGGCCTAACTTTATTATGTATCACCCTGTAACACACAATTTCGCAATCAGAGAGAGAGCTGCGGGTATGCTGCGGTATTATGGCGGAGTATTGTGATGGGTATTTACGGGTATACTCGGGATTAAAGGGCGTCCTAAAAGGGCAGACCCGTGTTCCCTCATTTTTGCTCCCTGAAAGGCGACGCGACTCCTATCTGACCATCATCGGTCTCGGACGGCGTAACGATAACATTTGGCTAAATGAGCTCCCAAAGCCGCCTTTACCGTCCCTTCCGCGATCGGGGGACATTCGACCTTGCGTCTGAGGGTCGTAAAGGTCATTTTGTGGTATGCTAAAAAAGGCTTTGAGGACGACGGAAGGTCGTTTGAGCGTCTCTTTTCATCCCCTCTTGATACAGATCATCATTTCGGGATCAGGCTTCCTTCTCGCTATTATAAGTGACAATAGGCCCCTTCCTCTCGCCTCCAATAATCCCTTTCAGCCAATCACAATCCATCTTCATCCAGATTTCGCTTCTACCTTAATTTTGATTGGTGGAAAAAAGCTTTCCTTCCCCGCAATCCCTATATAAAGAAAGCTTTAAAAACTGGTATACATCTCATAAGCCCGAAAGCGTTCCAGGGCGGGATTTTATCTTCGCAACAGTTACGATTTATAAGAGAATGATTAACCCAAAAAGTTATTTAATGAGGGCTTTCTCAGACGTCGAGACGAGCTTGATAATCGTTTATTTAAAAGATAAAAAAGAATCATAAAGTGGAACAGTGATAAAAAAAAAAAAAAATTCATAATTATTCACAAACTCGTTAATATTTTTATCTTCGACGAGTTGGAGAATTCATAGTTTATAAAAGCAAATTCATCGTCTCTCTCGTCTCTCTCGCGAATTTGGTTCAATGCATTTTCTCAGAGTACGTAAAATGGCTTGAAGTGGAATGCGTTTAAGCTCTCGGATGCAATTATTAACCCTTCCATTGACGAATATTTTACTTTAAACCTGAAAGACTAAGATTTATTACTACTCTGAAAACCCAAATATTTGACTAACGAATCTCTTGCTATACACACACATTTTGGGTTCCTTTTCCGACAACTAAATCTGTATAAACGTGTAGAAACATTCGTAGTAAACTTGCGTTTTAGTACGATACATATTATTATTATTATTATTTCCGATGGGACATTATAGTCTCATTGGTACCCAGTGTTAATTTACAGCGACACGGCTACCTATATATGAATTACGTTAACCGGATGATTCACATAAATTTGTCATTTATCATCTATGTAACAAAGAACCCCCTCCAGATTAATACTATTCGGGCTACGTCGTGGCCAATGTCGTAACACCGCTTCCCGTTCGATCAGCGAAGTTAAACGACACGGGGTCTGGATAGTAGTTGGATGGGGGACCATTCTCCGCATCCGGATGATGTTGCGACCCTTAGACAGTTCGAATCCCACGTAAAAGTGTAGTTCCCTTCTGTCTCATTGCCCAAGATGTTATGAGAAAGGATAAACAATCCCAAAAATTATTATTGCCGTTATGGAGCACCCTGTACACTGAAAATGCAGACGAAAGAGGAAAAAGTCCACCTAATATGGTATAGCTTTTCCACTGTCCAAATGAAGCACTTGGACACAGCAAAGAGGCAATGTTTTTGGCAACGTAAGGTCTCAGCTTTGCGTTTAGAGCTGCCACAGATGCGAGATTAGAGCTGCCACAGATGTGGGATGAGGTCTTCTTTTTCGTAGATAACGACGAAGATCCTCCTAAACCGCTTTCAGCAGTTTATGTCAGGGACTGTAAGTGGCCAGGGAAGAACATTTAACCTCTTCTATCCTCCCCACAGAGTGTAAAAGTGGTTTTGGAGGCGTGACACCTGACACAATCCGACGGTAACACCTGAATCTAACCGCGAAACACTCGTTAGAAGAAAGGAGACGAGTCTCAAAAACAGATAACTATTTAGCATAATTAAGATGCCCCTCCACTAATCCCACGACACAGTCTTTCCAAAAAATCCCAAACCACTGCCCATGCAAATAAATACAGTACATTAAAAACCACCATTTTGAATTGTAGACAGCGGGCGTTCGCCCTTGGCACCTCTGCATAAAAAGAGATTTCTAAAACGTTTTATTATAAACATTCTCCATATATATATATATAATATATATATATATATATCCCCCCAAGATGATACAGGTCTGTGTATCATCTTAAGTTTACATTGGTGGCTGTGAGCAGAAGTTTTCGTGGAACCCCACAATTTCGTTATAACCCCCTCCCCTACCCAATAAACCTATTCGATGCGGCAAAACTGATATTATTCGTGAAACCTATGAGCATTCCACCTCACCTGCAAAAGCAAAGACGCTTCGTGTTCATTCCATACTTATTGATGGCCATTTTGGTCAATCTTCTTTGTCTAAAATATAAGTGCCCCCTTTATACAACGTTGTTAAGACCAAGATTTTGGGTTATCATCTTCTCACTTCGACCACAGTTTGATGATCAAATCAAGAGATAAAGCGACCACAGGTAAGCGAATGCTGCATGTATATACATACGAGAGTCTTATCATGATCAACAACTGCACAAGGGATCTACAACGATCAAGAAATATTCTCTCTCTCTCTCTCTCTCTCTCTCTCTCTCTCTCTCTCTCTCTCTCTCTCTCTCTCTCTCTCTCTCTCTCTCTCTCTCTCTCTCTCTCTCTCTCTCTCTCTATATATATATATATATATATATATATATATATATAAGGGGTCCCGCGTCTTACGGTACCTAAGCGCCCAAATTAAAATTCGCCAGAAATAGTCTCCAAAGTTCAGCATTATTCTGGCAATAGTATCTCTGTTATTAATTGAGCTAGAACGTTTAGTTCATTTTTGGCTAAATTAGAGTTCTAAGTATGCTAATGAAGATGTTGAGTTTTTGGAATAGATTTTCATATTTTATATATTTTTTTTTTTATTTTTGATTTTCTTATTATGCCGAACTTTGGGTGAACTTTGGGTGAACTTTTGGCTGGCGATAGAGGTGAAAATAGTAGTTCGCTTTATAAGGTTTTCAACCATACTTCTAGTGTCGTAAGGTCATTATAACCCAAACTACGCGATAGAGGAAGGGTGAAAATAGTGATATCCATCAAAAACACGTTTTCGCCTGTGATGGCGCTTAGGTATCTTAAGACGCGCGACCCCTCATATATATATACACACAGGGAGTCAAAAGTCTCCATACATAGGCAAAATGGACATGATAAATAAATGATTATTTTTTATTTTTTTGCAGGTGATGTGCTGAGATGACTGGGAGGAACGCATCCGTATGTGCATTCAGTGTAATGGTGCCCACATAGAGCATATTTTGTGACTTACAAGTGACTATTTTGCCTATGTATGGAGACTTTTGACTCACCCTGTATATATATATATAAGGGATGATGATGAATTTCACAATTAAACACGTGGAACAAATAAATGATACACACACACACAAGGAAATAATGAAAAATGATCCCAAGGCCTTTCATCTATTCAACAGTATACCTAGTACATTCCCTAACGAGATGTATTGTTAAATAGAAGAAAGTCTTTGGAATTCGCTTTTCATTTTTCCTTGTGGGTGTGCATTATATATGTATATATTTATATATTACTTGAGGATGTGACAGAAATGTTGAAACTATAAAAGCGATTTCAGTGGATTCACGAAAATAAGAATTTAAAAAATGCGAAAAAATGTAACTTTGTCGTTAATTAATCACCCCAAAACTTTTTTGTCATTTTCTCCAAAACGAAATTCTGTGACGTTTCGAAAACTTTTAAAAACTAATTTTAATATAAATTACTTCAATTTCGCTTAATTTATTTAGTTTTTACTTAAAAGTTTCTCCAATTATTAATTATTATTATTATTATTACAGTGTTGATATTATCATTTTCAGCTTTTATTTGCATCTTTTGAGGAGTAAAGGTTCAATCATTGCGAGAGAATTAATGCCCGTTCGGTGGTGCACCTGAAGCACGACTACGCAATCTGAATTCATATTTGAAAGGTATCTTTCGTTTCGTAAGGCAATCGGACCGAATCTTGTGGTACCAAACTTGCTGAGGTATTAAAAAGGGTATCATGGTATTGCTAAATAGATATACCAACAATGCTTAAAACACACACAATGTTGTGCGGGCTTACCTGCCGCACGATATTTATAGGGATGATCACGAAGGCCGACCTTAGAATCGCCTTAGAATAGCTTCAGAATCGCCTCAGAATCGCCTCGCGGTCGTTGCAGTGTGTACGGCTTCCATTCTGTCAATGTAATATCACGCACGATTTGAGTCGTCATGACCCGAGTCATCAGTCTTGAATCGCGAGACGATCCTGCGCGCGGCTGGCCTAAGAACTCGGGGAAACTCTCGATGGTCCCAATCAGTCGGTTGTCGCAGGAAGCGTCGAGTCCGTAATTTGCGAACGAAGTTAACTCATCGAATAACTAACTAGACCACCTTTTTTTCACCGTTCTTCCGCGCATCGTTCACAATGGAACAAAACGCCGGGAATTTTCTTAATATTTACTTGAAGAGTTCGATAAAATTTTACTACACAAGTTTTTGAAGTAAAACTGAAATAAACAGAATTAATTATTTGATAATATTAACCCTTTAACGCCGGAATTGTTTGTAGAGTTAAGTTATGAATGCGTGTATTTGAAACGTTATCAAATGTAGCGGTCGTCCTTTCACGGTTAAGTGAAAGTTCCTTTTCGTTGTTCTCTTATAATTATAACTAATAATTTATTGCCTATAAAGAGACAGAGCGCGTGTTACGGCAGAGTACTGTAAAAAATTATGTCTCCTTCTAGAGCGCGTGTTACGGCAGAGTACTGTAAAAAATTATGTCTCCTTCTATAAGTCGAAATTTCCGTACCAGAGAGAGAAATTATTGCTTCAGAACTTTAACGGGAAAGAAAAAAACCAATGTCACGGGTTTGTGTTCACGAGTGTGCTTCAATCGCGAGCCGAATCTTCGAGCAAAGAACGAGGGGAAAACTCTTTCTCGAGGCTATATCAACTCGGTAGGCGGGAGGTTATAATAGTTCAGAGACAACCTATCGGGCGGTTCATTTTCGTCATCTGCCTATGATATAACAGTCCGCCGAATAGGATGGAGCGATATAACAAATCTGAACTTTTAAATGGTAAGAACGTGCGTGGTAATTAACCAATCGAAGCACGAGTAAGGGTTATGGTGACTCGAGACGGACCTAAAGGACCTTTGCCCTAAAATATGACGTTTGAAAAGAACCAGATGTGATGACTGAATCTCGAGAAAATAAACAAAGAAAACACGTCTATAAAAATTAATGAGTTAGAACTGTAAAGTTTACGTTATCAACATAGATGAGGGGGGGGGGGGGGGGAGAGGGGAGATAGAATTAAGAGACTTGTGGTGAGCACACGGAGATAACGCAAAATTTTAGGATATTAATTAAGAGATATTCGATGAAACTAAATATTCGTTATAAACGAACTTATTAGGCACATGGAATTTATGACCATTGTTTTATATATATATGTGAGTATCTTCATCAGAATCAGAGGTCCTCAGCTCGGCACCACAAGGAACAGTATTAGCTCCATTACTCTTCATAATCATGCTAACTGGCATAGATGAGGACATTACCAGAGACAACACAGTAACATCCTTTGCCGATGACACAAAGATCAGTAGGAAAATAAGAAACCCAAAAGATATAGGATCTCTACAAACCGACATGAACAGAATCTACAAGTGAACGGAAGACAACAATATGAAGTTTAACACCGAGAAATTTTTAGCTGTTAAGGTACGGAAAAAAAGAAGACCTAAAATTTATGGAATATTATACCTCAAATGGACAGGAAATTCAGGGAAATTCTAGCAAAAGATTTAGGGGTTGTAATGACAGATGATGCGAAATTTGAAACACAAAATAAGATAGCAGTAAACAGAGCAAAGAGAATAACGGGGCAGATACTGAGAACCTTTAAACGAAGGGATAGGAATATAATGATTCCGCTACTGAAAACAGTGATCATACCCAAATTGGAATACTGTTCGGTCATAACATTCCCATATAAAAAAGAAGACATTAGACAGCTGGAAGGGATCCAGAGTAGCTTCACAGCCAAGATCAACGGGTGCAAAGAACTAAATTACTGGGAAAGGTTAAGCGAACTAGACCTATATTCACTGGAAAGAAGGAGAGAGAGATACACCATTATTTGCACTTGGAAAATAATGGAGAAACTAGTCCCTAATCTTACTCTGAACCCTATAACTCCCCAAACAACGGTGGAAAGTAGAAACGGTAGACTGTGTCGTTTTCCCAAATTAAAGGCAAGACAGGGAACATCCTTAACCCTGAAAGAAAACAGTTTTATTGTGAGAGGACCAAAACTGTTTAATCAGCTGCCCAAAGACCTAAGAAACACGAAAGGAGTTGCAGTGGACATCTTCAAAAGAAGACTAGACGCCTGCCTCAGAACAGTCCCCGATGAGCCGGGCGTACCTGGCTATGTGAGGTGGAGAGCACAAGAAACCAACTCTACTTCACCAGGCCAACTCGAGAGGAAGGGCGACAAGTTTGACTTTCGCGAAATGAGGAATCATCGCGCGGAACCTTTGTAAGGTTGTAAGGTAAGGTGTGTATATATATATATATATATATATATATATATATATATATATATATATATATATATATATATATATATGACTTGCTAGCTATACGGGAAAAATTAAACATGACAAAATAAAAAATTTTACAGTCAAAATAACGATAAAAGTAAATAAATAAAAATAATTTTCTTTCGTAGAAATTGGGAAAAGTTATTTGTTGGAAAGCAACGATAAAAATAAAAAAGTTTACGGTTAATTCGATCGAAGAAAACGATGAAAATACAGTCGCTATGTTCTCAAACAGCGAGAAATAAAGAAATACAGCTATATAAATGTGTGTGTGTGTGTGTGTGTGTGTGTGTGTGTGTAAGCTAGTTTGCGCAGCAACTGGGAAGATGTGAAGACGAATGTGTTATAATTTAGATGTATTTTTTTCTTTTTTAAGCGAGGTAACACTTTCGCTACCTCTAACTACAAACTTTATATTAAAAAAAATTTAGAAGTATTTTCAATGTCGGAAAAAAAATGTTAGTTCTGATTAGGTTTGGTTACGCTGGGCTAGGTCATGTTAGATTAGATTACGTTAGGTTAGGGATTTTTTTACGTCGGAAGGAAGGGCGAAGGGGGCAGGCTCCCGCAAAAATGCCCCCCTCCAATCTCCATAGAAGAAGAAACGAGCTGAAATCAAGGTCTCCGAAGTTGAACGATGCCATTTTTTATTATAATTTTGAAGAGATTGTGTAGTGTGTAAGATGCGTGTATGTTTAGCGAGAAATAGAGGTGGAGGCGCGCGTTTGAGAACATGGTAGACTGCTCACAGGGTAGATGAGGTAGACTGCTCACAGGGTAGATGAGACACTAGAAAAGATCAGCGAAGGAGGACAGTGACAGGAGAAACGCGAATTCAAGTACTCCCTGTCTCCTGCCAAACGTCAACCCGAGTACGGTACTTCCCCGGTCGATTGGTTTCTGCACTCGACTCCCTTTACTATGTTAGCTGGTACCTCTCTAGTCGCCACTGATGCGCTTCCAGAAAACACCCTTCAAGCTCTCAACCGCGTCTAGGTCAATAAGTTAGTTTAGATTAAATTAGGTTAATTTTTGTATTTTTCACAGATTATAGAATTTTAAGTCTGTACCTCGTGTGTGTGTGCGTGTGTGTGTGTGTGTGTATAAAACAAAGGAATAACAAAAACCGTTCCGCGCTTGGCTCTTTCAATTAATGCCAATTAAATTACGCGCGCATTGGCACTATTTAGGCGTAAAAGGTAAAAAAAAAAAAATCGATTTCCTAAATCCTTTTCAATTACCGTTTGTGAACTCATTTTGGAATTTTGTATCTTTTAATTAAAAAACGGTTGTCCCAACAATTAAATCAAAATGCAAACACGATTTTAATTATTCATGAAATATATTGCGCGTTTTACATTATACGTACACGATGACGTCTCATTCCGTTACGTTCACGTGTACGCAGGGCGCGAAAGTTCTACGCGAGTTTATACCTACGCCGGGGTAGATGAAAGCTGAGAAGCACCTGTACGAGAGTAATTTATTATTTATAAAAAAGCCACGCAGACGATTCCGACCTCATATAATATTGGGGAGGGGGCCCTCTTCACCCGACAGCAAAATCGGAACATTTTTTATTTACAGAAATAGATAAATAAATAAATAAATTATTTATCTTTCATATTTTTTATTATATATATATATATATATATATATACAGGGTGGTGCAAAAGTCTGGACCCATAGGCAATTTACTATATAAAAAATATCTTTCGATTTTTATAATCAGTGGTTTACGTTAACAAACCAAGAACAATACAAGCGCTAAAGGATAACATCACAACAGAAATTGAAGCCATAACAACGAATATTACTATGCTTACAAATGTGCAAAGGTCTTGTCAACCGAGTAGAAAAGTGTTTGGAAGAAGATGGACATCAATTCGAACACTTATTGTAAATTCTGAACTAGAACGTTAAATTTAACATAATTTAGTCACTGGTGTATGGTTAATTAAATTTCATTTCATAATAAACTTCCTGCAGGCCACACTTTTTTTCCATATAAACCGCCTATGGGTCCAGACTTTTGCACCACCCTGTGTATATATATATATGTGTGTGTGTGTGTGTGTGTGTGTGTGTACGCGCGCGTTATGAATATTCTCAATTACGAGAAGTTGAAGTAAGGTGGAGTTAAGCGTTGTCTTTTCTTCATTTGAAGTTAAATGTAGTCTGAAGAAAGAAAACCAAAAATATCAAAATGTAGTTGAGGAAATTTTCTACAAAAACTATCAAATAATGAATTCCTCAAGTCTGATTTATAACCATATATATATATATATATATATATAATATATATATAAAATCCTTTTCGCATTTCCCTTCAAAAATGTTGTTGGCAGCCCTGAATAAAAACTTAGGATCGCAAAGAATGATGAATTTTGAATAGGCAAAGAATGAAATCCCTTACAATAGTTTAAAATCAATGGGAAATACCATCAATTTGACCTAAAAAAAGGGGTTGGCAGACGAGCGTACGGTAGGTACGTTAAAAGTTTTTTTTGAATAGTTGACCAACGTTAATGCCATTAACTTCTTTTTCTAATCTCTTTTTGTAGAGGATTTAGGGGCCAAACTCGTTTATAAATATTTTTCGCGTTACAGTTTCAATTTCAGGATGAAATCCTTTTCAGGTAAAAACTAAAATACTTACAAAAATAAAATGCCACACGTTTATATAAAAAAAAAGTGCCAGGAAGCTGGCACTGCCGAGAATACGGAGTTGAAACGCTTGAAACTGTAAAAGACGTACAAGTTGAGTATGAAGGAAACTGGTAAAATATAATATATATATATTACCGAAATGAACAATATTCAGAAGAGTGCGTGGAAAATTCAGGTGACGTTCCAGATGGAGGACAAACAGTCTTGTCCTCGCAAAAGGATAAAAGAATTGCTCGTAAAAAACACATTGTTGTCCTCTGTTTGGAATTCCCTTCAGAATATGGCAAAAGATCAATTGTCAAATCGTAGTTTAGAGAGAACTAGTAGACTGGAACGAAGATTGAAAGATAACTTTCCACCCAAACACTGCGTGGGTTCGAGGACTCATCAAAAGGCAGGGAAAATTAGCTAAGTGAAAGAATTGTTAACAATATAAAGCGATGTGAGGCTAAAATAAAAAAAAAGCCTAATCGTATCATCATCATAGAGCCAAAAAAATAATTTGCAATATCTGGATGATCATCATCGGATGTTTAACTAGATTGAAACAAATTTGTCATATCCCAGCCCTAAAAGCAAAGACAGTACAAAGGACAAATTTTTCCGACCATATAGCTAATTTCATTAAATATTGGGTAACCTTCTTGTGGCAGGCCAAATTGCGCACTACTTCTACTGTGTTATTTATAAGAGGTGACTACATTTATCTAGTGAGGACAAGGGTCAAACTAAAAGCAAACATTTGCGCAGTAGAGAAATAATAACGTTTGGGTTTGTTTAACGGCCTTCATAACGACAATGGTCACGTAACAAAAGGAACCTACAGCTTTACGTGAAATCCGAGCCATCTAAATGTCGTTACGTCATCTGAAAGCGGAGGACGATCACCCATCCCATAAATGAACAGTTCCCAACGTTGTTTAAAACCTCGCTGATCTAACGGAAAGGGTCGTTGCGAGGTAGCTACGACGTGGCCTCAGCGACTCAGCGATAAAAGATGTTGCAACGAAAAATGACAATGTAATAACACAAGTGGCTACTCTGACAGCACCTTTTATCTTTCTCTACCCAATACGAAAGCAATGGAAAGTGATAGGAGGCAATTTAAGCTGTCCCTTCTCGAACTCTGTTCTTGAAGGATCTGCTCTATGAATGATATCTTCTTAAGCTTGCCTCCACTCTCCACACACGCACCTCAGACGCTGTACGTATGGTACTGATTTTTGGCCTACTTAAGAGAACACGATTTGATACTATCTGAATGATTTCAAGAGAAGACATCATTCTAAAGAAAATGCCTTAAATTAATTCCATTTTCCTTTATTTCTGATGAAACTATTGACTCGTAAGAGTTTTGAACCGAAGGTTAAGAAGAATCCGAAGACTGATTTCAAAGGAACGTCCATTTGGTGTAAATCCTCTCCTAAAAAGGATTGAACAATTGTCCGTTTCCTCAATGTATCAGTTTCTCGGAGACATTCGCATCGGACCTCCGAAATAATAATAATAATAATAATAATAATAATAATAATAATAATAATAATAATAATAATCTGCGCTCGAAAACTCCGTAGAAACTATATGACCAGTTGTGTTGTACAACTTTTACGAGAACAACTCTTCAAGACGAGTGGGAAGATGAAGGTAACACCCATGGTACGGTAGTAACTCTCTCCTCATTGGAACGAGAAAAGGAAGCAGTGGAAAAAGATGTGATGGAGGAAGAGGGTAAAGAAAGATACGAAGGAGGAGGATCTGAAACAGGAAATGGACCAGGATACAACGACCGTAAAAATTTCAAAAGATTATTCCACAAAGACCATCGTCATCCTGGACAAAAACAGTCGTAAAAAAAGGAAGATAGCGCGGAAAAAATGCCACACTGGAAGAAAAAAAAAAAAAAACTTAGTTTATACGACTAAATAAACCAACTAAATTTTTTTTTGTCATAAGAAAACTTCGTCCTTATTACTAATATTTAATAAAAGTAACTAAAATACAGTTGGTGTTAAAAAAACCAACTATCGTTACCAGAATTTTAGCTAATATAACATTTCTTTTTCAGTACAAGTTACAACTACCAAATATATGGTTAAACATTGGTCAACCAATCCAACCATGCAAATATTACACTAATAATATTTAGCATGACTGGATTAAACATTTGTATTGGTTGACCAATATTTAACCACGTATTTGACCGTTGTAACGACGTATTTTCTTCGTGAAATGAGCGAGGCGAGAATCTTATATAAGAATGTCCCAAAAGACGAGAAAAGGGTAACAACAGACGATTCTCAAAAGAGAAAAACAGGAAAAGGATATCGAAAAGAAAGACGGAATAAAGTCGAATAAAGGATAATATTTACGTGTTGACCGATGTTAAAAAATAAAAAAAAAGGATATCCAATTTTTGGACACATTTTGGGGGCAAAAATTTCAAAAAGTGAGAAAAGAAAAACGAGAAAAGTGTCAAGACGAATGAGCCGACAGAATTTGAACACCCCCCCCCCTCACCGCCCCTAAAATACTAAATTAAATACTACACTTTACTTACGACTCGCGTTTAAACCTAACGCGATAAAACCTAACGCGCAGTTTCGCAATCGACCTTCGTTTGTGTCACAAACAAAAACCAGAATAAAAACTACTCGTAATTTGATGCGTGATTCCTTCCGTCAATCACGAAGAACAACGGAACATTTGTTTTCAGTGAAATTATACCTTGGGGACACCCGATCCCATCCCAAAACAGGACGACGATTCCAAATCTAACTCCGAACCAGCTTATTCACCATATCTTCCAAAAGGTTTTCTAGAAGCCACCCATGAACTGAGCCCATGATCGACCTTTCTGTAAAATATATGAATGCATATAGGCTAAGCGAGTATACGAGTAAGTAATGTTGTACTCCACCCTATTCGGGTACAGCAACTGACCACCCAAACTCTTCTTCAAGATAGTCACCAAATTATACATTCTTTATATAAATTTCACACTTTAAATACGTAAAAACAACACAAAAAATACATATAAAATGGCCATTTTATTTCTCTGAAACTACTTCTGTTCTCGGTTAACAATAAATTGCCTTCAAACAAAAACTTTCCTCCCAATTTCGAAGCAAAATCCTGCTTCGGTTTGCATTGTGGATTACAAGCTAAATTCTTTTTAAAAAGGCTTTCCACGTAATATTACCAGTTATATAAACGTATCTCGGTTTACGTATATTTCTTTTCCGCACCATATAACAAACGTGGTTATGTATAACTATATTATCCACAGGGTGATCCCCAAAAATGGGTTCCCAGAAATAACTTGGTACAGAAGTTTTGGGAACTTTTTTCACCCTGTATTAAACATAACGAGCTTTCAATATATACAAAATGTCAACTTTATATATATATATATATATATATCTATACAGGGTGTCCCATAAGTCTGGAACCATAGGGTAAAATAAGTAATTCATGTTTTTCCGTTTATGCAAGTGCCCATGATGTTTTTGAGTAAGGAAGAACGCATCCAGGTAATTCTGCTCGTAGGAAGTCGGAGTCAGAGGGAGGTCGCTGAGGAATTTAACAGATTGCATCTGGACTGCGCGCCGATAACACACAGCTGTGTCGGCAAACTTGTAGCAAAATTCAGGGAAACGGGATCCATAGGAGATAAACCACGCAAAAATGGGTTCCCAGAAATAACTTGGTACAGAAAGTTTTGGGAACTTTTTTCACCCTGTATTAAACATAACGAGCTTTCAATATATACAAAATGTCAACTTTATATATATATATCTATACAGGGTGTCCCATAAGTCTGGAACCATAGGGTAAAATAAGTAATTCATGTTTTTCCGTTTATGCAAGTGCCCATGATGTTTTTGAGTAAGGAAGAACGCATCCAGGTAATTCTGCTCGTAGGAAGTCGGAGTCAGAGGGAGGTCGCTGAGGAATTTAACAGATTGCATCTGGACTGCGCGCCGATAACACACAGCTGTGTCGGAAAACTTGTAGCAAAATTCAGGGAAACGGGATCCATAGGAGATAAACCACGCAATGGACCTCCGAAGACATCCACCGACGATGACACAGCCGCTACCATCCTCGCTCACTTCACAAACAGTCTCCAAAAGTCTCTTCGGCGTTTTCTATCATTTTTCCCTATGGTTCCAGACTTACGGGACACCTTGTATAATATATATACAGGGTGTCCATAAAGTTACGCATCATAGGAAAATACATTTATTTGGTTTATTTATTTGTTCGAAATGATTCCCACCAATCTCAAAACATGTTTGTAAACAAAAAAGCAGGTTTCTTTGAATGTTCCTCATCATATTTGGCCTAATGGAGACACAAATAAATAGACATTACTTATGTTTCTATGATGCGTGACTTTATGGACATCCTGTGTGTGTGTGTGTGTGTGTGTTGTGTGTGTGTGTGTGTGTGTGTATAAAGACCTCTAAATACAATTATTTAAAAAAAACATTTAAGTGGAATGATGAAAGCTCATTTATGAAAACAATCTTTATTACCATAACGAAACATAATCGCTGTAGCATGTTCCGACATGTTTTGACAAATGAAGAATTTCATTTTAGACACTCTCAGAAAGCCTTTGATAAGGTACCTCACCGCCGGCTAATGGCGAAAGTGCGCGCGCTGGGTATCGGTGAGGAAATAGGTAGGTGGATTGAAAACTGGCTGAAGAATAGACGGCAGAGGGTTGTAATTAAAGGGGTTAGTTCGGGTTGGGCCTCGGTCACTAGTGGGGTTCCTCAGGGTTCCGTTTTGGGGCCACTGTTGTTTATCATTTACATAAATGATATCGACGGTGGCATCGTCAGTCGGATCGCCAATTCGTTGATGACACCAAGCTTGGGGGCAATGTTGGGACGCCCGAAGCGATCGAGGAACTGCGTGAGGACCTAGGTAGGATAGGAGAGTGGTCCGAAAAATGGCAAATGCCGTTTAACTTGGGTAAGTGCAAAGTGATGCACATTGGCTACGCCAATCCCAAGTCGGACTACTCGATGTTGGGGAACAATATCGAGGCGACTGATTTGGAAAAAGTCCTTGGGTGTGCTAATCAGCAGCGACCTTAAGTTTACCAAACAGTGCGTAGAGGTGGAAAAGAAAGCCCAGAAGCTGTTGGGTTATATCAGGAGGCAATTTCAGTTTCGGAACAAGGAGATTGTGCTCTCTCTGTACAATTCCCTGGTTCGGCCGCACCTGGAGTATGCAGTGCAGTTCTGGTCGCCCACCCTCAAGAAAGATATTGAGAGACTGGAGCGAGTGCAGGCGAGGGCCACAACGTTAATCCCTTCCGTTAGACATATGGGCTACAATCGACGGTTACGCGCCCTGAACTTGTTTTCGCTGGAAGCTCGGAGGCTGCGCGGTCAACTCATCGAGGTTTTCAAGTTCTTACGCGGGTTCAACGATGTCGATTTTAGAAGCATGTTTAGTTTAAATGATAACCCAACTCGCAACAATGGTTGGAAGTTGGATTTGAAACGGTTTAGGACTAGTGTGTGTGGGAATTACTTTACCTATAAGATCTGTGACACGTGGAACGGGTTACCTTCAGAAGTTATGAACAGTTCCTCTGTGGATCATTTCAAGAAAAGGTTAGACCAAATCTTGCACACTATTTGAGGGTGTAGAAAATTTTCCCTGGCACCCGTTGCCGTTGGTACTCCTTGGTATGGGCCGCAAGGCCTTTTGAGGTACTTCTTTTCCTTGTAACTCTCTCTCTCTTATATATATATATATATATATATATATATATATATATATATATATATATATATATATGAGAGAGATATGCGTGCATTGATTCAAGACTGCTAGTTGTAGTAATGGCTCTTACGAGAATCGTCAAAATAAGGAGTCCGACTCTGGCCCAACAAGGGTATACAGACTACGGAGCCAATAAATGGAAGGTCATTTAATATTTCTGGAATGTTTTGCGCATCGTTCATGGCCAATAAATAAATATTTACCCTTTCAGTTTTATTTTCATCTCTGATAACGATTTAGAAGTACAAAAAAAAAGACATTTTCGCTTATCTTATATCTTACATATTCATCGCAGACAAAATAGGTGCGCAATATATACAGGGTGTCCAGTGTCCACATTGAAAGGTAACAACTTTGAAACATCATAATTATTAATGTGTGAATATTGAAACTTGCGGATACTACCACATCGTATAACTAAGTTTCTGTCTCTTGTGTTTATTGTGAATTTCGCAGCCATCCCCTACCTAAAAGAAAAAAAAATAATATAGTCAACACTGAAAATTCCTATAAATGCGCGACTTTTGCGCCACCCTGTATATAAAGTTCGTAAATCATACTGACAGGATTTATTTTGATGTTGACTCTCAAAGCAGTTTTCATCAATTCGTATAACTAATTTCAACTCTGCGACTTCCATTTCATGCATCGTTTTCAACCTTGATAAAAACATTGATGAAAGTAGGTTAACGTTACACGAACTTGAACATACACTGAATTTAAATATCAAGAATGATTAAAAAAAAAAAAAAAAAATTCCAATACTTTATTTGTGGTTTCCACAACTTCACTTGAACGTTGTTTGGTAAATGTTGTCAACAACGTTGAATAACGAGTTGATTCCTGCTTGTTGTCACAACGTTTCAAAAGCATTGTTGACATAATGCTGATTAGGTTTATCCTGCTTGTGTCAACCTCACATCAACGTTCAAAAAAGAACAACTTACGATGTCTCAATGATATATATATATATTATATTATATTATATATATATACAGTATATATATATATATTACAATGCTATCTTAACCAAGAAAACAAAAAGCTTAACATGACCTTAACACAATAAATCATTTGTTTTGATTTAACTTTTTTATGTTTATAAAATATATTAAAGAAGGAATAAACAGGAATAAAAAAGAGAACCACCCGTACAAAACAGAACCTTATTTACCATCTGTACAATATTATACCACCTGTACCCTTCAATACTTATACGAAAAACAAAGGTACTAGAAGATTTAAAAGAGCCCAAAAGAGATTTAAAAGAGTCCAAAAGTTCTGCCTCACAAATATTTATTCCATAATTACTTTCGAGTCAGAACTTCTGACTCTCCCTGTATATACTAAGACTGAGTGAAACATGCAGCACAGAGATGGTGTCGTTCCCGCGTCATCGAGTTTCGGCCCAAGTACACTGAAACAAGACGGGCAGAAAAGCTACCCTTGAAGGGAAACATTTTTATTTCCTGGATAGTCTAGTCACTCTAGCGGATATCGTATCGTACTTGGAAGGTATCTAATTAGGCACACAGACACACACACACACATATATATATATATTTTTTTTTTGACGAATTCAAGTATGGAAACATTTTATGAACGAAATTGTTTAAATAATAACTGCTTAAGAGTGAATTATAAAAAAACAAAAAAAGAAACGTTCTAATCTCGGAGGTTAAAGTTCTGGGACTGAAAAAAAGGGTTTATTTTGTAACTCTCATTTGATCATGTCCGATAAAGAATCATGATTATAAATTAAAGCCAATGAATAAATTACACACACACACACACATATATATATATATATGTAGCGCCTCGGTGGTGTAGTGGTTAACGTCGCTGACTACGAATCCATCGGCCCCGGGTTCGAGACCCGACGGCAGCCGGCGCGCAGCAAAACCCAGCTGTTCATCCTTCCACACAAAGGAAGTGGTTGGTAGATAAATGGGTACCCTAGGTGGCCTAGTGGTTACGACGCTGGGGTGCTGATGGGGCGTGGTTCGGATTCCACGTTAAACTGTAGGTCTAAGGTGGAGTGAAAAGCTTGACCTTCGTCAGAATGAACAATTCGGGCGGAAGCTAACCGAAGGTTATTAAAGGTTAAAAGGTGTGTGTGTGTATATATATATAGATTTTTTTTTATTTTACAGGGTGTCAATATAATCTATATCATCATAAGCAAAGTTTATAACCTACACTAAAATTATGTTTGTTTCTTGGATGCCGCACGAATATATATATATATCTTAACCTTCGCGCCTGTTTAAACGTAAAGAGCAAACAGAAAAATGCAAACGTATGCAAATTGCAAGTTTAGGACCGATATTTCAATAACATTATGCGCGCACATACGAAGTCGTCAGCCCATGAACGAAGATTGAATCTGCAAGTGAAGTGATGAAGGACTGGATAAGCAGAGAGAGAGAGAGAGAGAGAGAGAGAGAATCTGCGAGGGACCCACAGACAAGCCAGATAGTGAGAGAGAGAGAGAGAGAGAGAGAGAGAGAGAGAGAGAGCCCCCCGCCATCTCTTCGTTATAATGGCACCGCACGAAGCGAGGGAGTGAGAAGAACGGGTTCCTCTTAATAAGAAATGAAAGGAGCGCGAAGGACAATGTTTGTCGGGTCCTGTCGAGGTAATTAAGCCAACAGATGTCTCTATTTCCTTCGTCCCTAAAAAAATTCCTTTCGATCCACAACGAGGAACCATCGGTCCGATGCCATAAAATAAAGAAAAAAAATGCACAACATCGACAAAACGGGTCGGGCGATCGTTTCGATATTGAAGAATAGTTGTGCGTGGGTGGGTGGGTAGGGAGAGGAAAAAAAAAAGAGGTGTTCCGCGGTGGTCCTCTCTCTCTCTCTCTCTCTCTCTCTCTCTCTCTCTCTCTCTCTCTCTAACGAGGAAACAGAGAGTATGTTAAATAGCAGTCAACCGCAGGAAAACTGGGTAAAAAAAAAATAAAGAAGATTCCACAGCTTACTTAACCTAACCTACGACAGAGAGAGAGAGAGAGAGAGAGAGAGAGAGAGAGAGAGAGAGAGTGTGTTTTGAAAAGTTGGCAACCACTTATTTCATACGAATTTGAGACCCATTTCTTCGATAAAACATAATCGAACGATACACAATTATCGGTTGAACATCGAAAAGCGCAAAAGCAGTTTCCTTTGTTCCATTTCACTATTAATATAAACTTTCCTTTGTTGCAACTTTGCAAGTAAACCCTTTGTGTATATTATATATATACAGGGTGTCCCATAAGTCCGGTCTGGTACGAAAATTTATTTTAAATTCAATGTACCAAAATAATACATTATAACTAAAACAAATGTTCAAATTGATGTCTTGTTTTGGGGCCTTTTTTTTTGTTGCAAGTAGAATAAGACGCAATGGTTAATATAGAAGTGAGTTACGCCTATGAGGTAAATTTAATTGAAAATATTTTTTTCTAAGAGACCATACTTATGGGACACCCTGTATATATTTATACACTTCTGGGACACCCTATATATATGTACACAGTGTGTACATATATATAGGGTGTCCCAGAAGTGTATAAATATATACAGGGTGTCCCATAAGTATGGTCTCTTAGAAAAAAATATTTTCAATTAAATTTACCTCATAGGCGTAACTCACTTCTGCCTACACACACTTCGGTCTGTACTATACACGTGACCTAATTATCATTATTAATTATTATTAAAGATAATAAGTGTAAATACTGGCTCTCAGCAAAAGCCTATTACTCATAAATTATAAATAACAAGAGTAATTACATGATACAAAAAAAAAAAAAAAAAATACTGAAAACTAAATAGCGAAGCGCAACTCATCACAAGATACAACAAAAGTCCGTTTGATAGGCCTGCATCAAACTATGACGTCAAATGAACTTATCTCCGTTACGAATTGTTCCGACCACCAGACACGAAATAACCTTGAGTCTTGGGTCAAACTTTCGCCTCCTCGACCAAGAATCAACCAATCGCGTTACAATAAGGCTTCGTTCCGAAATTTCTATATTAACAGTGCCAAATACGGACGGTACGGTACGGCTAGATAATACCGTACGGCAGAGCTGGGCACTTGCGGCATATTTTGCGGTACTGCGGTACTGCGGTACTACCGCAAACCGCAAACCGGAACCGCATAACGCAGTACCGCAAAGGATCGCTGGAAGTACAGCAGTACCGCTACCGCATTCAAATTTCCGCGTACCGGTTTGGTACCGGTTTGGTAGTGCGGTAGTACCGCAGTACCGCAAAATATGCCGCAAGTGCCCAGCTCTGCCGTACGGTATACCGTGCACGGTGTTGTATCGAAAACTAACGTATAAGCGCGGGTTCTTAATTTCGAAAGATATCTTCATACGCACTTGAAGACGGAGACCCTTAAAAACATTCCTCCTCGAAATATGGATCGAAGCTGGGTTCTTACAATTGATGTGTGTGTGTGTGTGTGTGTGTGTGTGTGTGTGTCCTACACACACCCAAAAAAGGGGGAGGGGGCGGAATATAATTTGTTTCGAGGGGGGAAACGTTGAAATAAATTATACACTAAATGTATATTCAAATTAGATATTCACCTCACATAAACAGCAATTATACGAAATGGGTAAACTTTATAGGGAGAACATGCAGTATAAGGGGAGGAAAGACGAAGTACGCAGGAAGTGCGCACGTTTAAGGAAGTTTTAACTTCTTTCATAACATCTTAAATCATATGACGGAGGGGACCTACAGCTTTACGCGGGATCCGAACCACCGCCCCCACCAAGAAGAAACCGGAATCGAGAATCCAAAATTAATAGCTTGCGTAACTAGACTACCCTGGCAGGCTGGCAAGTGGATATCGCGACGTAATGAAGTTATACTTTTATGAGTCGATAATAATATTTTTTATGATGCTGTAGCGACCCGCAGATGGTTGGATCGTGGGGTGAAGCCGTAGATCTCCTCCGTCACATAGAATTTAGGGATGTTGCAAGTATCTGCATTGGCGGAACATCCGCCATTTTTTCCCACCCGCATCCGCGGATATAAAAGCCAAATATCAGCAACGGTAAATGTCAATTTTTTATATCCGTACCATCTCTAATTATGATCCCCTTAGCCTTAGCGTATATACTTCAAGGTGTGTATGTATATATATATATATATATATGATGAATAAAACCACGAAGGAAAGGAAACACAAAATGGTGCTCAAGCATTTTGTGTTTCCTTTCCTTCGTGGTTTTATTCATCATAAATATTTTTCACGTGTTACTTTCGTGAAATAATTTTCATATATATATATATATATATGATATACTGCATGTACAGTACCTGAAGGGCGCCTGGTAGCTCAATGGTTACAGTGGCAGACTCTGAGCCGTGAGGCTCTGGTTCGCTCTCGCCTGCTGGCTCCCGGGTGGGATTGGGTTGGCCGCTTACCCCATTAATGCTAGGGCTAAAGGCGACCCTTGCAGCACGCCACTCATCCCGGCATCGTGGCGAAATGAGCTTCCTTGTTGTTTGTTAACCTTTTACCTTTTAAACAATACCTGAAACAATGCAAGTTAAGGAAATTAATGCGTCAATAACAAGTTGCTTTCGTACTCAACATTCCAGTTTAATTCCATGAAAAGATAATCCTGAAAAAAAAAGAGGAAAAAAAAGCCGACCATAACCCCTTCCCCCCCAAAAAAAAACTACTAATAATAATAAACTAAAAAAACGAGAATGAAAAAACGAAAAAAAAATTTAAAATAATTTCACACACACACACATACATACGCACGCACGCAGTAATTGACTTTTATTACTTAATATTTCTTTAAAACATGATCAACATGATCATCGCCTTTGAACAATGAAATTTTCTTGTTTTTTAATTATTATCTTAAGTGCAAATCTTGGTGTGTATGTGTGTGTGTGTGTGTGTGTGTGTGTGTGTGTGGTGTATGTGTGTGTGTGTGTGTCAAAATTGAGATCAGTCTTTCTTCATACATACAGAAACTTGTATAGTTGGAACAAACGAAACAAATAGAAGATGAATGACGTACTCTCTATTAATCTTTTCAGTGGAAACATAGAACTAAGTACTTACATTTACATTATCACTCGTATGGTGTGGAGAAGGCCAGTTAAATGTTTCTTATACAGCCTGTAGTTATAATGTGCAAATTTGGTAGGATCCTTACAGGCTTACACTCGCTACATAGAATTTATTACTCCTACTTTCTTGATTTAATGTTCATACGAGGCAAGATGTGTTGAGAGATAATATGACGTCAACTGATTTATGGCCCTATCTTTCTTTTTCAAATATTCTACGAGAAAACGTTTGATCTCCTCTGCACCACGAACTAAACAGTTAACACGTGAATTAAGAGAACAAATACTCTCCACAAAAAGGACAAGAACAACAACAGCCAAAGAGGAATTGTAATAAAACGCAAATATTCAAAGGAGACGTTCAAAGAACGGCGGATGTAGGAAAATGGAAGTTTCGCCACTCGTAGCAGAAAAGGTGGGACTAGAGTAACTAATGCGAGGCATGCAAGACTGCAGGATCGCATAATTACTAAGACAGCTCCAGAAATATGCGCAACCACTCAAGAGGACCATGAAATTGCTGTAAGCACGTCCGCTGTAAGAAGAATGCTTGAAGAACGTGAGCTGCGAGGAAAAGTTGGTGTCAGAAAGTCGTATATTAGTGATGTGAATAAGAAAAAGATGTCAGAGTTTGGAAAGGAACATTAAAAACTGGCGTCATGAATAGAAATGTTGCGTCGTGTAATAAGACCAAAATTAAATATTTCGAAACGAGAAGTGTAGACTTGCGAAACGACTTAGCCATGAAAAAGTTCACTCTAACCGTATCAACAGGGTGGTAAAACATGGTGGTGGTGTTTCTATTATGGTGTGTAGTTGCTTCACTTTATCTCAAGCGGGTGATCTCTTAAAAATCACTGGGAATATACTTTGGTTTAACATACACTGGCGTGTGGTGGAATTCGTTTAACTGGGAGGGATAATCATCTTCCAGCAAAACAAGAACGACCCAAAACATTTACTGCAATACCTTCAAAAGAAGCGGAACTAGACAGAACTAGATTGGAAGGGTTCCAGTACAGAAGTTTCCTCCGCGAAGTTCTCATTTGAACTCCATTGCACATTTTTTGACGCTCCCACCCCAAGCCAAAAAAATAAGTTCTCAAAGATGAAGTTAACAAGGGGCACAAGCCTACAAATTCTACGGAAGGACTACTACAAGCTTTGGTTGATTCGATGCCTTCAGGAAACGAATCTATCATCCGTGATCGAAGCTCACACTAAATATTGAATACGAGCCTCTTTTTATAACCTTTCATTTTTATAACCTTTTTCTTAAGAATTTTTGAAGACTCGCTGTGTGTGTGTGTGTGTGTGTGTGTGTGTGTATGTGTGTGTGTGTGTGTGTGTGTGTGTGTGTGTGTGTGTGTGTGAGGTTATCCCATAAGTAATGTCGTTTTTTACGATAGATTACGTTTAAACTAGTCCTACTCGGTTTAAGCATAAATTTTCCGAAGGTTATATCTAAGAGGAGATCTATCGTGTTTCGCTACATACTTTACAGACCTTGACCAGTGAAGACGTGTCTTTTGCTTTATGTGAACCCCTCATAAACATGGCGGTATCAGATGATCATATCAGGCATATAATGCTTTACGAGTTCAAAAAAGGGAATAGTGCTACGGAAGCAACGCGAAACATTCAGGACGTTTATGGCAACGATATTCTGCATGTGAGGAAATGTCAAAGATGGTTTCAAAAGTTTAGGAATCGTGACTGCTGTTTGACAGATACAGCACGCTCTGGACGCCCTGCTGAGTTTCATGATGACCTGCTGTTAGCCGCACTTGAAGAAGACTGTTTAACAACTGTCGAAGAATTGGCCCAGAAACTCAATTCATCCCCGTCCACCATCCATCGACATTTGCAACAACTCGGGAAAATACCGAAGTTAGGAAAATGGGTGCCACACGAATTGTCGGTCGACAATCTGAGGGTGCGGGTAAACATTAGCACAGCTCTTCATTCCCGTGAACTCCAAGATACATTTTTGCACCGTTTAGCGACTGGTGATGAAAAGTGGATACTGTACCAGAATGTTAAACGCCGTCGACAGTGGGTTTGTGCCGGAGAACCAGCGACACCACAGCCAAAACCAAATCTTCACTCTCGGAAGGTGTTGCTTAGTGTTTGGTGGGATAAAGGTGGTGGAATACACTTTGAAACCTTACCACACAACCAAACAATCACCGCTCAAGTCTACTGTCAACAACTGGATCGATTGAACACTGCCCTAAAAGAAGAGAGACCTTCTTTGGTTAATCGGAAAGGAATCGTGTTCCACCACGACTATGCACGTCCTCATACCGCTCGGATCACTTCTGCAAAAATTGAGGAGCTTGGGTGGGAAAAACTTCCACATCCTCCAGACCTTGCGCCTTCAGATTATCGTCTCTTCAGGAGTCTGCAAAACTATCTTGACGAGAAACAGTATACTTCTTTAGATGACCTGCACACCAGTCTTTGTACGTTTTTTGCCTCAAAACAGCCTGAACTTTATAAATATGGCATTGAAAAGCTTGTAGGACGTTGGCAGAGTGTCATTGATTCCGATGGAAAATATATACTAGATTAAAAAGTTTCAGTTGAGTTTTTTTTGTCCTTCAAATTCCGATCTAAAAAACGACATTACTTATGGGATGACCTGATATATATATATATATATATAATCGGCATTGTATATCGATATATCAAATATTTATCCAAATGAGAATGATGTTACGTTACGTTACTTAAATAATTAATTAACCTGCTTTGAAACGAATTGGAAACATTTTGGAATTCATGGTATGGTTCCAAAAATAAATCCTTTTTCGATTGTGTGTGTATATATATATATATATATACAGGGTGGGCCGTAAGTTTCCATACATAGTAAAAATAAACATTTTTTTATGGACAACCATTTTTATTTATATAATATGCTCTACATGGTTGCCATTGTTTTGAAAACACATTTCAATACGTGTTCCCCACTGTTGATGAACACGCATTAGCACAGTTGACGTTATGCTTGTAATGGCGTTGGTGATACGTTCCTTTAGATGATTTATGTCTCGTATCTTTTCCTGATACACCATGGCCTTCAAGTGCCCCCAAAGATAGAAATCAAGGGGGGTGAGATCTGGGGATCTGGGAGGCCACTCCACAGGACCACGCCGACCAATCCAAGCATCCGGAAACTGCTGCTGCTGATCCAAATACCGACGCACGTGAAGACCATAATGAGGTGGAGCTCCATCTTGCTGGAAGTAAACTGGGAAGTTACCTTCCTCGTTTAGCAGGGATGGGAAAATCTCTTCTTGCAACATGTTAAGATACCTTTCGGCATTAAGATTTCCACTGACAAAAATTGGTCCAATAATTCTGTCACCCCATATCCCGGCCCACACCATCACTTTACCGGCACCTTGCATCTTCGTCGGACACAGCCAGTTAGGGTTAGCATTACTCCAATAACGTATGTTTTGCCGATTAACCTCTCCATTGACGTAAAAATTTGCTTCATCAGTAAACAAGATCTTACGTCAAACGCATATTCTTAGGGTATCTGAAACAAAAAAAAACGTTTAAGTTTTCCTATGTATGGAAACTTACGGCCCACCCTGTATATATATATATATATATATATATATATATATATATATATATATATATATATATATATATATATATATATATCGGGTGGCCCAAAAGAACGCCTTGAGATTTGAACATCAATAACTTCAAATATGCAATTCACACTTCCAAAATTTACACAACTTTTACCTCAGTCTATCGATAAGCCACCATAAAAATTTCAGACCTCTACATAAAATACTTTTTCCACAGCTGAGGGAACAATGAGGTATGGTGAAAAAACCGAATATCAAATTGAAAAAATTTTATTATTCACATTTTATCAACAAATATGATCAATATGTTCGCCGTCCTGCTTACAAACTAATCTTAACCTTTTCTTCCACGACATGATACATTTTCTGATTTCTGTTAATGTTATTTTGTCCCAACATTCGAGTATTTTTTTTCTTTACTTTCATTTCTGTAAACTTTTCTGTTTGGCCTTCATAAATCTTCTCTGCTAGAGTGTTCCGTATGCAATAATCCATGGGATTGCAATCAGATGATTGCGGGGGCCAGTCGTTTTTTCCAATGAAGTTGACTACATTCTGTTGTAGATAATCCTGTGTGAACTTGCTAGTATGAGCTGTAGCACCATCTTGTTGGAGTATGAAATCGTTTCCATAATACAGACGCCGACAATCAGGCAAAAGATCCTCCTCCAAGAGATTTACATAGGTTTCTGAAATAATTTTGTTATTTTCTGAAATGAAATGAATTTCCGTCTTTCCATTCCACGATACACCTGCTAATACCATGATTTTTTTGGAAAACCGACTTGTCTGGTGGTAAAGTCTCGATGAGGAATGTCTTTCTTACGCCGACCATAAACAACATCGTTCTGGGAGTTTCGAGCAATCTCGATGGTGAAATCTTTTTCATCCGTAAAAACTATTTTTTTAACATCATTGGACGAAAATCTATCAAGCAATTTTCTACAACGAATTTTTCTTTTAACTTTTATATTGCTGTCACGTCTTGAAACACGGATCCTTTTAAATGCTTTAAGTCCTACCGTTCTCTGCATTCTTTGTATAGAACTTCGACTGATACCTAAATTTCTTGCAATTTTCCTCTGAGAGCAGTGTGACCCAGGTCGATCCTCTTGAGATAGGCTCATCATTTCGATCATTGCTATATTGTCTCGAGTGTAACTGTTTTTGGATGACCACTTCCACGCTTCCGTGCCGTCGAACCGGTTGCTTTAAGTTTTTTAATTATTCTATTCACAGACGTAACATTACAAATTATTCCTGGAAATTCCCTCAAAATTCTTGCCCCAGTCCATCTTTTTTCCAAGAAACACTTTTCAATCACCGCTTTTTCACTGTTAGTTAGAACCATAATTTGAAGGGTAAGTTTAAAAAAAGGTATTTAAGATGGGTGTAACATATCATCTGACATTTTTCAGAGACTAACAGATTACCCATAGGTTAAGGAAACTACTACAAGTCTTAGAATACTTGCCAGACAAGGCGGAGCTAGCTAGGGGAAGGCGGGGCAGTGCCCCGGGGCCCGGGTCGTTTCAGCAAATGATGAGAAGTTATTTGAGAGAGCAACAAAGCTAGTAAATAAATATAAAAATGATATTTCCTCTGGATTTCCAAGTCAATTACTCTTTTCGAATGTGCTTAAAAACAGACATTGAAAAAATGACGACAATCCATGAGCTATATTCATTTTTAATTAAAGACAACAGTACTTTGTGCTCAAGTTTTCCCGAAGTTGTGACTGCCATAACATTGTTCCTCACAATTCCTGTAACAGTTTCAAGTGCAGAGAGATCGTTTTCCAAACTTAAACTAATAAAGAACTATCTTCGAAATTCTATGAATGAAAAAAGATTAAGTGGACTCTCAATTGTATCAATTGAAAACAAGAAAGCTAGAAATATTAACTTGGAGGATTTAATTAATGAATTTGCTGAAAGAAAGGCAAGAAAAGTCAAGTTCTGATGTTGTCGTAAGTAAACTTTTATTTCACGGTATCCTTTTTAAAGCTCAATATTTTGCATAATGTTTTGCCTTCTATGCCTCCATGCGTACAAGTAGTATCATAATTCTTAAATATATGCTAAATAAATAATGCAAAGAAAAGCAATATAAATGTATAATAAAAATTATGTTAGGGGGCCCGTAAATAAGTTTGCCTCGGGGACCGTGACACTCTTGCTCCGTTCTTGTTGCCAGTGTTGGTTTACGTCGTCGTCGTTGGCCTAGGCAAGCTACGGCTTGGGACCGTAGCGCATCTATCCGGTATAGGTTAACCTGGATGATGTAGCCATAAGCACTGCCGCTAGTTAAGTGCCAACCAGTGATTATCTCACTAGCCGTATTGAGTCCGTTAGGCGAAACTGCGACAGTACCAAAGGTGGAAAATATAACCATTGGTTTTCTATTATTTATTTGTAAAATGGACATGGTATTAGATTAAAATAAATATTTGAATATAAATAATTAACTGACAATTGTGATATATAATTAATTATGTTTACATACAATAAAATAATATAGTATACATAAAATTAGTATTAATGTGGTTCACAATTGAATTATAATGGGGTAACTAATTTAAAATGAATTTATACTATTCCGAAATTCAAGACGGTAAAATTAACATTTATCTTTAAACTAAAATAAGAGTATTCACTACACACTCCCCACCAGAGAGGAAGTTCAAAGAGTTCCGAACGACACAGATTTCCGCTGAACCTTTTTGGTAGCTACTTGTACCTCACTTAAGGTTGATTCCAAAAACGCAGGCTTAAGACGATCGATAGAAACCTTGTCGACCTTGGAACCGCGCTGGATGAGAAATGATTTGCGCGTACGTCGGAGAACTTCATAGGGTCCGTCATATGGACATTGGAGAGGCCGTTTTGGGACAGGTACACGAACGAAAACGTGGGTGCAAGATTGGAGGGCTGGGGAAACAAAGATGTTCTGTTGGCTAGTCAATCGAGGGGGAACAGGCTGAAGGGACTGCATGTGAGAGGAAAGTGTTTGAGCGAATTCCGTAGGATCGCATGACTTATCCCCTGCAGTGAAGTAGCCACCTGGTAGCCGCAGTGTTGTTCCATAGACTAGTTCAGCGCGCTGTAGTCTTCAGATCACTCTTAAATGCAGAGCGAATACCAAGCAACACGAGTGGAAGCTTATCCATCCAATGGGAGTCTTCGTGACACATAAGGGATGACTTCAGCTGGCGATGGAAGCGTTCGACGAGGCCGTTAGCTTGCGGATGATACGCACAGGTATGCGCATGTACTGTACCCAACAAGCTGGTAAACTTCTTCCAAAGCGAAGACTCAAATTGGCGACCTTGGTCAGTGATGACTTTTGTCGACAATCCAAATCTTGATACCCATCCATGAAGAAAGGCTCTTGCAACAGTGTCCGCTTGGATATCAGGAAGTGGGATGGCTTCAGGCCATCTGGAAAAGCGGTCGAGACAGGTGAGCAGATAACGTTGGCCTTGAATCACTGGAAGAGGGCCAACAATGTCTACATGAATTACCTCAAATCGCTGGGATGGGGGCGGAAATGCGTCAAAGGGGGACCTGGTGTGCCTTTGGACTTTGGCACGCTGGCAGGCAAGGCACGTTTTGGTCCAATGTTTGACATCCTTCCGCATCGAGGGCCAAACAAAGCGAGAGGTAACCAGGTGTTGCGAAGCACGGATACCAGGATGGGAGGGCTTATGAAGATCCATGAAGACTGCTTGTCTGTGACATGGAGGGACATAAGGGCGAATAGCAGCTGTTGATACGTCGCAATAGAGGGGCACAGACAATCCTGGCATACTCATTTTCTTGAGGGAAAGTGAGTGAGTGGAGTCTTCTCTGAGCAGGTCTTGTAGTTCCATATCCTTATCTTGATCCTGTGCAATAGCATTCCACAGTGTAGAGCTGAGGGTAACAGAAGTAATCTCTATTCTTGAGAGTGCATCCGCTGGTGTGCAAGACACCTTTGATGTGGCGGATATCTGTGGTAAATTGCGAGATATAATCGAGTTGCCTGATGACTCTGGGAGAGTGGTTACAGCTGGTTTTATTGAAGACAGTGACCAAAGGTTGTGGTCGGTAAAAACACAAAACTCTCGGCCTTCAAGGAAATGTTGAAAATGCTTCACGTTTAAGTAAATAGCAAGAAGTTCACGTCCGAAAGCACTATAACGCGTTTGGGCTGGCTGCAGCTTTTTCGAGTAAAACGCGATGGGTGCTTGTTGACCGTTAATGGTTTGTTCCAACACTCCACCGATCGCAACATCTGATGCATCGACCGTCAGAGTTGGGGGCATCACTGATAGGAAATGACAGAGACAATGCACTATTGATAGCATTTTTTGCATTGTCGAACGCCTGTAAACTATCGCTACACCATACCAATTCGTTACCTTGCGTTTGTGTGTGATCATAGCGTGTAGAGGAGCAAGAACACTGGCACAGTTTTTAATGAACTTGTGGTAATAATTTACCAAACCTAGAAACCGACGTAACTCACGCTGATTACTTGGCATAGGGTAATTTTTTATCACTTCACACTTGTCCTGAAGGGGGGTAATTCCGTGCTGCGAAATCGTGTGACCAAGAAATTCCAAGGTTGGCTGTGCAAACACACACTTAGATGCATTAATAGTAACACCGTATTGTTCTAAACGTTGAAAGAGGAGTGAAAGATGTTTCTTATGTTCCTCTTCCGTTGAGCTGGCCACAAGCAAATCATCGATGTAGGCATAAACAAAGTCTAAGCCTCTGGTGACCTCATCTATAAACCTCTGAAAGGTTTGCGCAGCATTCCGTAGCCCGAACGGCATCTTCACAAATTCGAATAACCCAAATGGTGTACAAACTGCAGTCTTGGGAATATCCGAAGGCTCTACGGGAATGTGGTGGAAAGCCTTAACGAGATCTATTTTACTGAAGATAGATTTGCCGTGGAGAAGAGAAGTAAAGTCTTGGACATTTGGTACAGGATATCGGTCCGGGATGGTTGTCGAATTCAAAAACCGGTAATCCCCACATGGTCTCCAGTCTCCTGACTTCTTCTGGACCAGGTGTAGGGAGAGGACCAACTGCTTTTGGAAGGTCTTATTATCCCAAGATCTATCATAAGCTGGAATTCCGATTTGGCAGCTTTCAGTTTGTCCGGGGCAAGACGTCTGGGTTTTGCAAACAGGGGGACCTTTTGTTGTAATGTGATGGGTAATGGTGTGCTTAATGGTATCACCCATCTGCATAGGTTGAAGAATTCCTGGATATCGTTGGAAAAGGCACTGGTACATGGAATTAGGGGGAACGAGGGAAAGTGCAGAGTTAGAGGCGTCCGGAAGGGCAACCTGTTTGGCAAGAACAGAAAGCAGTGTGGCCTGGTCGCATAAGCGTCGCTTGTCAAGATCCACCAGGAGTTTGAAATGCTGGAGGAAGTCAGCGCCGATTATGGGATGCCGCACTTGAGCACAGATGAAAATCCACTTGAAGGATCGGTGAAGGCCCAAGTTAGTTCACGCGACTGAGTACCGTACGTGGGTATGCGTGAACCGTTAGCAGCGTATAGAGGCGGAGATTCCGAGTGCGTATGACCAGATTTTTGAGGGAATACACTGACTGACGCTCCGGTATCGACCAAGAAATTGACACCAGAGTTCCTGTCCTTTATGAATAACAGGTTGGCAGTGCGAGTACTAGACGCCATTAGGACTCGCTGCTGGGGTTTTCCGACGAAAAATTGCAAGGGGAGATGCACTTCCTAGCCTTCTTTCCAAATTTCGAGTGGTAGAAGCAGATCTTCCCGGAACTCGAACGATGCCTCTTCGTAAATCTTGACCGAGAATGGCTTCTTTGCCGTTGATTTTGTAGCAGAGAACAAACGTGGTTGAGTTGTTGACTTAACTCTTCCACTTTCAACTCCAGTTCCGATTGTGTGTTCACGTTGTTGACCGGAGCTGTGTCAATCTCCACTACTTTGTCGGCAGTTTCTGCTAGTTTATCAACTGGAGTAGCAGGATCCATAGTGGCCAAGACACGCTGAGCTGATGGAGGAAGTTTCTGCAAGAACAACTGTCTAAAGATGTCCTTATCGAAGGTTTGTGCGCGTTCGCCTAGAGCGCACTGCATAGCCCTCAGCATTTGAGTGGGCTTACGGTCTCCAAGTTCTTCTTTTGAGATTAACTGATGTAGTTTCTCACGCTCGGAGACAGTGGTGCGGCACAGGATGGCAGACTTCAGATCGTTGTATGGGTCCTCACTCGTGGAAGTAGATACGATGACGTCACGGACTTCAGAGATGACGCTCGCTGGTAGAGAGGACAAAACATGATCGTATTTCGTCCTGCTAGCGGTGATCCTTCCCAAGTTGAATTGTGATTCCACTTGGTGGAACCAAATAAATGGATCACCCGGCCAGAATACGGGGAGCTTTACGCTCAAGTGGGAGATGGCACCAGCGTCGTCAGGCATCTTCTCCTATGCTTGCTAACGTACAAGCAAGACGACAAGTTCCCAACGAAGGAGTGGAGGTTGAGACGAGCGCAGGCACAGAGCGCACGGGCAGGGGTGAGGGGCAGAGGGCACGAGCGACATTACAGTCTGGTCCTAGTCGCTCGGGTGAAGGGGGTGATGGGCAGAGGGCACGAGCGACGTTACAGTCTGGTCCTAGTCGCTCGGGTGAAGGGGGTGATGGGCACGAACGACATTACAGTCTAGTCCTAGTCGTTCGGGTAGAAGGGGTAATCCAGCTCCGGGGTCATCAATTGTTGGTTTACGTCGTCGTCGTTGGCCTAGGCAAGCTACGGCTTGGGACCGTAGCGCATCTATCCGGTATAGGTTAACCTGGATGATGTAGCCATAAGCACTGCCGCTAGTTAAGTGCCAACCAGTGATTATCTCACTAGCCGTATTGAGTCCGTTAGGCGAAACTGCGACAGTACCAAAGGTGGAAATATAACCATTGGTTTTCTATTATTTATTTGTAAAATGGACATGGTATTAGATTAAAATAAATATTTGAATATAAATAATTAACTGACAATTGTGATATATAATTAATTATGTTTACATACAATAAAATAATATAGTATACATAAAATTAGTATTAATGTGGTTCACAATTGAATTATAATGGGGTAACTAATTTAAAATGAATTTATACTATTCCGAAATTCAAGACGGTAAAATTACATTTATCTTTAAACTAAAATAAGAGTATTCACTACACCAGGTACAGCTATACACATTTAGAATTTAGGATATTAATTTTTTTCACCATACCTCATTGTTCCCTCAGCTGTGGAAAAAGTATTTCATGTAAGATCTGAAATTTTTATGATGGCTTATCGATAGACTGAGGTAAAAGTTGGGTAAATTTTGGAAGTGTGAACTGCATATTTTTGAAGTTAATGATGTTCAAATCTCAAGGCGTTTTTTTTGGGCCACCCCACCAGATTATATATATATATATGCGCCTCGGTGGTGTAGTGGTTAGCGTCGCTGACTACGAATCCATCGGCCCCGGGTTCGAGACCCGACGGCAGCCGACGCGCAGCAAAACCCAGCTGTTCATCCTTCCACACAATAAAGAAAGTGGTTGGTAGATAAATGGGTACCCTAGGTGGCCTAGTGGTTAAGACACTAGGCTGCTGATGGGGCGTGGTTCGGATTCCACGTTAAACTGTAGGTCTAAGGTGGAGTGAAAAGCTTGACCTTCGTCAGAATGAACAATTCCGGCGGAAGCTAACCAAAGGTTATACCAAAGGTGTATATATAGATACACGAGGGTAATTCAATAAGTATCCGCACTTTTTATTTTCACATCTGATAGATTATAAGCACATCACTTCTCACATAGTCTCGATGTTTCTCAATACATTTAGTCCAGCGATCTACGAGCTTCCTAATGCCATCACAAAAGAATGTTTTGGCTGTGTGCGTCGCCAGTCATCATCGCCTTGGAATCGCTGACCTCTCAAAGCGTCTTTTAGTGGTCCAAACAGGTAAAAATCTGAAGGTGCCAGGTCTGGACTGTCGGCTGGATGGTCGAGAACTTCAAATTTAAGTTTTGAAGGCATTTTCTAGTCTGTGCAGCGGTTTGAGGGTGCGCATTGTCGTGTAACAGAATAACGCTTCTGACAATCTCCCTCTCCGTTCTGTGCGAATTACTTGCTTTAACTCATTCCGAAGATGCTTGCATTGCATGCTCTGTCGTTTGCTTTCTGTTTCATAGTGATGGATCCAGGTTTCATCTCCAGTGATAATGCGCTACAAAAAGTTTTCACCTTCATTATGATATCGCGCCAAAAGACGAGAGCAGACGTCCATACGATTATGCTTGTGCTCTTCTGTCAACTGTTTGGGCACCCATCTTGCACAAACCTTGTGAAAGCCAAGAATGCCATGAACTATCGAATAGACTGACCCTTGACACTGTTTTGGGATACACGAGGCCCTATCCTTGAACATTATCTAGAGCGTAGAACTACAGTAACAAGTGCATCGTATTCTGACATGCTTCAGAATGAGTTAAAGCAAGCAATTCACACAAAACGGAGAGGGAGACTGTCGGAAGGTGTTATAGTCCGGTAGCACAGACCCTGATTTTACTGGAACCCTGCATTGTTTGTTATAAAGTAAATTTTTACATATTTTGAAAGCTTATACCACCCCATTCAAGAATTCATCGGGTGTACACCTGACCCCCGCTTGGCTTTTACAATATGGCCGGCGAAACTGAAAAATCCCATATCCTGGTCAATACTTGATGGATTTTGATGATCTTGGTGTCATTTCTAGGGTTTTTTAGGATGAGTCGATCTGGAAGGGTTGCAGATACTTTGGGAGTCGTTTTGACCCACATTCGTCAATACTCAAGGTCATTGGAGGTCAAACACCCCCCTAAATAAGGAATGTCCCATATCCCGGGCAGTCGTGAGATATTTTGGTGATCTTACTGTCGTTTTTATGGTTTTGGGCGAGACTGAGTAGTTTTATAGGGTTTAAAATGAAATCAGGGATTATTTTCCCCATGGTAAGGTGAATTCCAATATGTCTAATTATTCCTCTTATTTTTTTCAGGTTGTTGAGATTATTGCTGATGGCGTTGCCCACTTGGTGGTTTGATGATGTCTTGATTGTGCTGATTCCAAAATTGTTTTTTGACTGCTGAATATGGAGAATATACCAGGTGAGCATTGTTTAGTTTTCATTTGCTGAGGATAAATTATTTCAATGCGATTTGTACTCTGAAGAATGGGCAAACAAAATTCTTATTTTTCAGGTTCTACAAAAGCTGCAGACGAATGTTTCTTCAAGGATTTCCTGCGTAGCTGTCCTGGAGGTCAGAAAGGTCTTTCAAATTGTGGGAGGATTCAGAAAATCATAGAGAGCAGCGACATCAGAGGGCAGCCAGATGTTCGAGCGAGACTAGAGCCTCTCTTGGAAGATGGAACAAATAGCAAATGGTTGAGACACAGTTGCAGCAATACATAGCATCGGCAAAGCCACTGCCATTGCCACAGCCAAGAAGGGTTGGAAGCTAGACAAGCTGGGGCCCCTTGATGCATGCTTTGACCATATGGAGAAAGAGGCAACAGCGTTCGTTGTTGCATGCTATGGGGATAAGAAATCCTCATCTCTTACTGAGTGTCGTCAGCGAGTATGGGCTCAGAAGACAGGGAAGTCGGGAACTGCTGCACTCAAACTATGTTCTCTACCACCAACAACTGAAGCTCTCCATCAAAATGTGCTGAGCCCACTACACTGTGGCGAACTGGCTCGATGCACTAAAGTGTGACCCACCACCACTTGATCCTGTGCATTATGGGTGGGAGACATACGAACAAACAGAGTTCTCATCCCAAAAGCAGTTGATGAAGGTGTGTGTTTAGCACCAGATGAAGTTCTGAAGCTAATCAGATGTGGGTGTGAATCACAATCAGCATGCAAGGGGAGTCGCTGCGGCTGCATGGGACGCGGAATCCCTTGCACAATGTTCTGTGCATGTGGCAGCGGCTTGGATTGCAACAATCCATTGACCCAAAACGCAAACGAAGAGCAGACTGATGATCCTGACGATCCTGACACAACCATGTCTTTTGATATTTGCCCCCAATAAATGGTTACCTAATGTGAATAACTGCATCAAAGTTGTCAATGCCAATCCCCCAGCTAGGTGTGAGCTTTGTTTTGCTTACGAGGTCATATCTTGTAGCTTTGCAACCTTCCAGAGAATGCATGTGCCCTGCACTTCAGCATAAATTGTGGTTTATATCCGAATATCCATATCCATATAATGTGGGTTATGTCATTTAAGCATTATGATCTGGTTTTATATGCAGAAAAGATGTTAAGTGTTCAGTAGTTAGCTAGATTGTAGAAATTGTCACTGAAATAAAGCAAATACAGTGATGTCAACTGTGGCATTATCATATTTCAAGGACAAACTTTAACCTCAAGTGACCTTGACTTGACCCATGGAGTTGCAAAATGATATCCTACTGTTATCATGTGCCTATAGAACTACTCAGTCTCGCCCAAAACCATAAAAACGACAGTAAGATCACCAAAATATCTCCACGACTGCCCGGGATATGGGATATTCCTTATTTAGGGGAGCGTTTGACCTCCAATGACCTAGGGGAGCGTTTGACCTCCAATGACCTTGAGTATTGACGAATGTGGGTCAAAACGACTCCCAAAGTATCTGCAACCCCTCCAGATCGACTCATCCTAAAAAACCCTAGAAATGACACCAAGATCATCAAAATCCATCAAGTATTGACCAGGATATGGGATTTTTCAGTTTCGCCGGCCATATTGAAAAAGCCAAGCGGGGGTCAGGTGTACATCCGATGGATTCTTGAATGGGGTGGTATAAGCTTTCAAAATATGTCAGGATTTGCTTTATAACAAACAATGCAGGGTTCCCACCCCGTGCAACAGGACTATTATTCTGTTACACGACAATGCGCGCCCTCATACCACTGCACAGACTAGAAAATGCTTTCAAGAACTTAAATTTGAAGTTCTCGACCATCCAGCCTACAGTCCAGACCTGGCACCTTCGGATTTTTACCCGTTTGGACCACTAAAAGACGCTTTGAGAGGTCAGCGATTCCAATGCGATGATGACCCGAAGGAGGTGGTGCATGAATGGCTACGCACACAGCCAAAAACATTCTTTTGTGATGGCATTAGGAAGCTTGTAGATAGCTGGACTAAATGTATTGAGAAACAGGGGGGACTATGTCGAGAAGTAACGTTTATAATCTATCAGATGTGAAAATAAAAAGTGCGGATACTTATTGAATTACCCTCGTATATATATATACAGACACACACACTTTTAATTTATTTATTGAATTTTCCATTAATACTAAATTATTTAATTTCCTTTTTTCCCATTTTGAAAATCAACAATTCATTATTTAATTTCATTCTGAACTTTTATGGAGACAAAGTAAAGCTTTTATCATTCAATATTATTCAATATTTATCTTCTTGCATATTTATCACTTAGCTTCGTCTTCATTCTTACAATTGTGTGTGTGTGTGTGTGTGTGTGTGTGTGTGTGTGTGTGTGTGTGTTCCTTTGTACTTCCACATTTTTGTTAATTCCCTTTTTTGGGGTCTCATTTCACATCCTCTCTGAAAAAACACTTTCTTTTCTATTGGATATTCTCACTAATGTCAGTTTTTTTTTTTTTTTTTTTTGAAAAATAAAGGTTTAAACTAACATTGTCGTGCTTGGTCATATGAGAGAGAGAGAGAGAGAGAGAGAGAGAGAGAGAGAGAGGTTGTGAAGAGAAAAAATTAGGTGAGGGGGGGGGGGGGGGGTAAAAGAATTGAAAAGAGGCGGTGAAGAGCGATTGATTCTGAATAAAAAGAGATTTTAGAACAAAGGATGTCATGTACACTTTATTTATTGTCAAAGTATATATATGATGATATGAAGACAAACACACACACACACACATATATATATATATATATATATATATATATATATATATATACTGTATACTGTATATATACTCATTACCTACGCACATAAATTATTCCAATCTTCGTATTCTTGCAGACCCGAAGAAATTTATCATCCCCGAGATAATCCACGTCTGGTAGCCGACGAACGCTACAGTTATTCACCTCCCGACCGCCAGAGGGCGCTCAAGCAAGAGTCAACTCCGCATCGCGTAATAACTTATATTATTGCAGTTTAGCAGCTCGTAAAATACGCTTAAAACATGTTAGGTAGCCCGTGTTATGAAGTTTAAATAATCAGTCTCGTCCGAGCTGTTTATTGCTAATTCAGCTGAGAAGAGAGACTATTATAAAATATTATTAAAAAATGTTAAAATTGAAAACAGCGTGAAAGGTATCCACTCACTCCGTTTTACAGGGTGTTCAAGAAGAAACGCAACCCACTGGAGACTGCATATATCATTGTAACCTAACCCTTTTCTTTCTGTTTGGGTCGCGTTTTTTTTTAACACCCTGTATAATATATCGACGGTATTAGGACTTAAATTTGGTTTGAGAGAAAATCTATTATGAATATAATGTTTATTAGAAAACCGTGAAGACAAGTCTGAGATTGAGGAACCCATAATCGTTCATTTAATTGGATGGTGAGGACAGTTTGTTGTGAAGGAAAAAAAAAAAAAAAAAGTTCCAATACGTTTATTTTAGGTGCTATAAAGACGTTTCCGCCAAAATATGTTCGTTTTCATATAGTTTATTTAGCGAAGTCAAAAGGTACGTTTTGACACAATCTTTTAAGCTCTGTAATTCTCTACCCGAGAGAGTTCAACCAAATCTAATCTAAGAATACAAGGATGTCTCCTTTCATTTGGCACATACGAAACTGTATAAAATGAACACATTTTGACAACGCTGGACTATTAATGCAAAGGATTTAAGTTTTCATCGATTACGGTGCCTCTTTGAATACTGGCTCGGATCCCACGAAAAGCTGTAGGTCCCCCCCTTCGTTACACGACCTCAGATATTACCAATGAGGTTATAAACAACCCAAACATTACGATTATGATTTCCTTCAAATGGACAATCCACCACGCAATAACTCTATTTCCTTCCGACTCGTCATTAAAATCTGGAAATTTCGTATTAACTTCTGTACTCTGACGAAGATGTCATATTTCACAATTTACCATCGGATATAAGCTATTACGGTCACCTCCCAAACACATTTTGAAAAAAAAGTCTTTCCCCCATAATGTAAAAATGACGATTTTTTTTTCTTCTCTATTGAAGAAAGCGCCTATCAAAAACAATTATGAAAAATAAAATAAGTTCTGCATGTTTCAAAACGAGTGTTCTGTCCAAAAATTCCGTTTCTATGGAAACGCCCCCAGAGTATTAAATTCTTGTTCGTGTTCAGTATTCGTGTTCTCCCTTTTTCAAGAGAAGAACACGCAAACGCTTCTGAATACTTCAAGAAGACAAGCATTTTCCTCCTTCCCTCCCAGACACACAAAAAAGGTCTGGGAGACATCGGCATTCGGCAATATACCAAAAAAATTTGGCTGCATCGCCTTGAAGTCTCTTTTCAGACTAAGGTTTCGTCCTTGGAGTATGGTTTTGTCCTTTGTGTAGGAACGAGTGAGACACCTTGAATACCGGAGCCTGGTTGAGATTAGTTTTACTTGACCATATTTTTCGTAATCTAAAGACCGTAGTCCTCAAAATTTATATTTATTACTAACACAGTGATAAATATAGATTTTTTGGACTACAGTCTTTAAAACGTTCCTACTGGGCGAAAAAAATATCCCAAAATACGATTGGGTAAACCCGTTAAAATGACTACAATGACAGTTTGGGTGTGTATTGGTTATTCAGTACTAGTTTCCTTTGACATATCAAGAGATACGATGGATGGAAAACGCTATTGCCAGGTATTGAGAGACAAAGTTCTGCCACAGTTTACTAATGGCATTGGCAGGAATTGGCTTTATCAACATGATGGAGCGCCGCCACATTACTCTGTAGCTGCCCGAGAGATTCTGGTTACAAACCTTGAAGGAAGATGGCTTGGGCGGCGAGGTCCCATCGAGTGGCCAGTCAGATCACCTGATTTAATCCCATGCGATTTCTGGCTTTGGGCTTATTTGCATGACAAACTCTACACTCCTGATTTCACCAATCCAAATGTGAATGACCCTTGGCCGCAGAATAGATGAACTGAAAACGATTCCACTCAATATGTTCAGAAGAACAATGAAGGGTTTTACAGAGAGAATCCACGAATGTATCATAGCGGATGGAGAACGCTTTGAAGATTAAATTACAATTTAACAAAATATTTGTATGTATAAAATCCTGAAAGACTTTTCTCCCACCCTGTGTGTGTGTGTGTGTGTGTGTGTGTGTGTGTGTGTGTGTGTGTGTGTGTGTGTACATTTAAAAAAAGGCTCTAAAATCACATTTGTCATTTAATTTTAATAAAACTTCCACACAATAAAACATATGTATTTCTCTATACGCAAACAAGTTTTCAGACTAAAATATCAAATAATTCAAATTCTATCAACATTTAACGAAAGTGTGTGATTTTTCTACTTAACATGCAAAAATTATTAAACCTTTTTAATATTTTTTTTTCATAAAAATAATTTTTAACGTAAAATTTACCTGAAATTATTAAAAAAAATTGTTCGAAATGCTTTCCTTCCATTTCAATAATTTTTTTTTTATTCTTGGCCGGAATTCATCTACTATGGCTCGATTTACTTGTTCCTGTGGAAGCTCTTCCCATTTTTGAATGATGATCTCACGTAAATGAGCGACATCTTTTATCCTAGTCCTGTAGACTCGCTCTGCTAAGTTCTCCCATATTCCGGCCAAGAATAAAAAAGTTATTGAAATGGAAGGAAAGCATTTCGAATTTTTTTTTTAATAATTTTAGGTAAATTTTACGTTAAAAATTTTTTATGAAAAAAAAAATAAAAAAGGTTTAATAATTTTTGCACGTTAAGTAGAAAAGTCATACTCTTTCGTTAAATGTTGATAGAATTTGAATTATTTGATATTTTAGTCTGAAAACTTGTTTGCACATAGATAAATACGTATGTTTTATTGTGTAGAAGTTTCATTAAAATTAAATGACAAATGTTGATTTTATAGCCTTTTTAAAATGTACCCTTTTTTATGGTACACCCGATATATATATATATATATATATATATATATATATAAAATCAGGGCTGGCAGGTCGGACCCGGACCAGACCCAGACCCGGGTTTAACCCGAAAGTGAGATAAGACCCGGACCCGGACCTGAAAGTGAAGGACCCGCACAGCCGGGTTTTTAGTTTACAAAATTTATGTATGCGCCTTTAGATTTGGCAGCAATGTATTGAATTATCACTCCACCCTCCAAATGACTCACTGGAAGTGGAGAGTTAACGGTGACGGAAGAATAGCCTAATCCTAATATATTTTATTGTTTGTTTGTGAGTTGAAAAAGAATTGCGACAAAAGGAAAGACCTCTCCAGAAGGAAGGACGAATTCAAACTGTGTCAGTGAGTGCGAAGTTTGATGCAGGTGTGATACAGTTTGAAAAATGTCCTCGCCTCGCGAAAGAGAGATATTCAGCTGGGAAACATCCATCAAGATCCCATGAAATGGTGGATGGAAATGGGAGGAGAATTAAAACAGGCAGCCTTGGTAGCATTGTCTACTCCGTGCACACAAGTTAGCGTTGAAAGATTGTTCTCCGCTCTAAGCTTCATTCTGAAAACGCAAAGAAATTCTTTCGCAATCATTATTAGACGCAGTATTGTGTTTGCGATCGAACGGTGTTGGGGAATAAAGCCTTCTCAAATGAAATAGTGTAGAATAGTCCTAATAAAAATATTTCAGTTAAGAAGCGCATATACATACATACATATATATACTGTGCATATTCAAAATAAAAAAAATCAGTTAAAAATTCAGAAATCTTTTTCCTGTCTTGCCACAACTTTCAATCTAGATTCTAGGAGAAATAAGTATAGGCTATGCCGCTATATCAATATATGTTTTAAAGGAGTTCACAGAATATGTTGCCCTCAAAATATAAAGACAATATTACTACCAAATTACTTTAATTATTTCATATTATTGGTTTTATTTTTGTTTTTTAAGATAAACAAAGTATTTAATGTTAATCTAAGATGATGATAATTTCCATTTGAGTTCACTCAAAAAAATATAGAATTTGTTTTCACAAAATTAATTAAAATTTAGAATAAAGGGGGCTAAGAGAGCAATCATACATCATACTTTGCCCCTTAGCAATGCGTGTTTATATAACTATACCTAGTTACTATTAAATATTAATACAATTAATATACCTACTTTCAAACATTTCCAAAATCGGATTAATTAATATATATGGTTAGGCTACTACCGTATAGCCATATAATGTTTTACTATGTTTCAGAAAACATGTTAATGTAGCTACGGTAGCAGTCTTATTAGCTATCCTATACCAGATTATAATTATTACATTTTTAATAATGGACCCGACCCAGACCCGGGTCATATACTGAAAGACCCGACAGGACCTGAAAGTGAACTTTCGGGTCCGACCCGGACCTGGACCCGAAAGTAAATTAGAAAAATGACCCAAACCCGGACCCGACCCGAAAGTGATAGACCCGCACAGCCCTGATATATATATATAGTAGGGTGTTTCATACCTATAGGGTAAAATAAAAATGAGCTTGGAGTTTTAATCCACACGTTTCTCCGTATTCTAAAGAACAAGAAAACACGTTTGTGCAAGTTTGAACCAGATCGCGCTGCATTTAGAGGTCCCCAACTTTGACGACTTTTTGTCAGTTCATTTCTCGCCTGCCTGCAGTGAAGACGGTTTTCTTCGTCACTTGAGCGGTTCGTGTTGTATAGCCTATTGGACAACTATGGAGGTAATTATATATGCTACTAATTATCTCATTTTACTGTGGTATTGAAATTTATTATTATTTAATTTCTGTCATTTTACTGTGGTAGTGATATTTATTATTAATATTACATGAAATTAATTAGTCTGTTGCATATTGGACAACTAAGCTGGTAATTATTTATGATACTAATTAATGTAATTTTACTGCGGTATTGAAATTTATTTAATTAATGAATTGTCAAAGAGAACGTAGTGTACACGTATCAGTTTTATAAATAAAGAAAAGCAGTAACTGGGACTCGAACCAGTGTCATAGCCGTTTGGCGGCATCGCTCAAGTCGGCGTACACAGCACGCTATCCACTCCCTAGATGGTGTAGTGGATAGCGTGCTGTGTACGCCGACTTGAGCGATGCCGCCAAACGGCTATGACACTGGTTCGAGTCCCAGTTACTGCTTTTCTTTATTTAATTAATGAAATTAATTACGATGTGAAATTATTTCTGTGGAATTATTTAGTTTGTTTTTTTTTCCAGGTGTCTACCAGAGCGAAAACAGAAGTGTTTCTTATTGGCCAGACGGATGCGAACATCACATCAAGTGGCCTTCCAACTCAGTTGCAAGTACTCAAAAAGTACTTTTACCACCAAAAGGAGCAAAAATTTGGACGTACTAAATGCCTGAACCTGTGCCTGGATGCCTGTCTCATATTTTGGGAGAGAGCGAGAATCCCCATGATGCGTCGAGATTCGGCCTTGAGGAAGATGGAATCCCTTCTCAAGGAATACGACCGGCTTGTGAAGCACAAGTCACATAAAGCAGAGTCCTTCCGAGTGAAGGAGGCGATGTTCAAGGAGGCAATAGCGAAGGAGATCATGGACATTGCTCATTCACAGGCTAAGGAAATGATGAAGAATCAGGAGGACATCCACTTTCTCGACATGCAGCGTGAAGATCCAAATTCCTGCAGCATGGGCCCTGTTGACATGAAGCTTCACTATAAGGAGATTAGGAAAAGGAAGAGGCTGGACAAGATTAAGGAACAACAGGAGAAGGCCAGGAAGGAACAAGGAGCTGCAGAAGATACGGGGGCTTTAGTGATTTCAACTTCGTCAGAGACTGACTCAGATGTCGTTGACCCAACCGTGGAAGTTTTTCCATCCTCCTCCAAGGGAAATACCAAGAAGCGACGCAGGAATCTGATCTCACAGGATGTGACGACTACCTACGATCGGCTGAATATTTCGTACCGCGATTCAGCTATGTCGTACGCTGCAGCGGCTAAATCACTAGGTTTTGATTTGGATGAACTGTCCATTTCTGCCAGTACCATGTACCGCACACGCAAGGCTCTCAGGAAGGTGGCTGCTGAAAGTTATCAATCCGACGAAGTTTGTCCTGGTCAGCCTCTTGTCTTGCATTGGGACGGTAAGCTCCTACCTGACAATGAGCAATGGAAGGAGAGCGTTGACCGGATCGCCGTCCTCGTCTCTGGCGACGGCAAGGAGAAGTTGCTCGGCGTTCCTAAGGTGACGTCCGGAACCGGCGAGAAGATAGCGCGAGTTTGCTTGGATTTGGTCAAGGAACACAGGATGGAAGATCGCGTGCGGGGACTGTCTTTCGACACGACAGCGTCGAACACCGGGATTCATATCGGGGCCTGCGTCCTGATTGAGAAAGGTCTTGGCAGAGAACTCATGTACTTCCCCTGTCGGCATCACATCTATGAAGTCATCCTCAGCTCCGTCTTCAAGCGTGCATACGGCCCTTCAAGTGGCCCCGATATACCCGTTTTCAAGAGGTTTCAGGCACAATGGAAGTTCATCGACCGGTTGGACGTGCGACCGTACGATTTTGCTCAAGTCAATGACTCTATGAGGGAACTGAGGGAGAAGTCAGTCCTGCTGGTGAGAGGGATGGTGAGCACGTCGCATCAGCGCGATGACTACAAGGAACTGCTACAGTTGGTTCTCATCTTCCTGGGAGAAGCAAAAGTGGTGGATTTCCCTCTCAGAGCCCCTGGCGCTTACCATCACGCTCGATGGATGGCGATAGCCATCTACTCCTTGAAAGTAATTCTACTGAAGAAGCAGTTCAAGATGTCGAGTCACGAGTTGGAAGCTCTGACAGCCGTAGGTCTCTTCGTGTCCCTCGTCTACATCCGAGGTTGGACTCGTGCTGCAACCTCAAGCAAGGCTGCCGCAGTTGATCTGGAATTTCTGCGTGACGCGGAAGCCTTTGCCATGTCGGGATATTCGTGTGTTAACGCTGCGCAAGAAGCCATGTCTCGACACCTATGGTACATCTCTGAGACTCTTATTGCCATGGCGTTCTTCGACGCAGATGTGGCAGATGAAGAAAAGGCTCAGATGGTCGTCAGTTTGGGTAAGCCCGCATCGAAAAAGGAACTCAAGTGACCCCAAGGGAAGAACGTCAGGAATCTTGCCTCGAAACACCTGGCGGAGTTCGTGACAGGAAAGACGATGGCTTTCTTCCATGCATTCGACTTGGACACAGAATTCTTGAAAAAGCCAGTTGCCGAGTGGACTGAAGTAGAGGGCTTCAAGCAAGCAGCGGCAACTGTTAACAAAATCTCTGTCGTCAACGATCGGGCCGAAAGAGCCATCGCGCTCACCAAAGAGTTCAACTGTTCTCTGACGAAGAACGAAGAGCAGAAGCAGTATTTGCTCAAAACTGTGATGCAGCATAGGGCGAAATACCCGAATAAAACCAAGAAGGATTTCATGGACAAATGATTCGCAAGAAGTGGTTATGTTTTTTGTATCTTTGTGAAAATGTGTAGTGAAATGGTACTCGTTTGTTGAATAAAAATTCATTGACAGATTTTTGTTTAATTTTTTCCGTTTATGATCTGCCAGAGCATCAAACTGGGGACCCGTAAACTTTAAACTATTGAATTAATACTTCGGTTTATCAGTCTCCTCAGCAAATGGAACAAGGGGATCCATGTGGATTAAAATTTTTCCAAACTTTTAATTTATGAAACACCCTAATATATAGATATAGATATATATATATATATATATATATTATATATATAATATACCGTCTGCCAAAAAAAAGGGTTCACTCTAAAAACATCCATGGAATCAACATTTTTCAAACAATCAGTATGAAACTTATTCACTTAAAAGATACATAAAACATCTACCTGTAAACCAAATTTCAGTTCGAAGCTATCAAAAATAACGATTTATTAAATATTTCTCTAATAATACTACAACTGATGCTCGACAAACTAATCAAGAATCCTTTATTTCCATTTACACTTTTGTAAATTCTAATGTACGATTTTTTTTTTTTTTTGCAGGGTTATAAAATATAGCGAATATGCCATTTTCAGAGGAAGATAAGATTATAATTAAGCATTATAGACTAGAAAAGGGATATGGACGAACGAAACTACTCTCCGAATTCCCTAACAAAGGATGGACTTTTGGTGGTTTGGGAAAGCTTCTAAAGAAAATTGACGAGACTCGGGATATCAAAAGAAGAGAGAAAAGTGGGCGATCAAAAACTGTTTGTATACGAGACAATATTGACGACGTCGAAGAACGTATATTAAGTCAGGAAAACCAGCCAGGAACCCATATGACGCCAGCTCGCATATCAAAAGTTATAATTATCAGAAACTAGTGTGAGATGCATAATTAAACAAGATCTTCAACTAAAACCTTTCAAAAGAGTGCACGGGCAAAAGATTACTCAAACTGATGAGCAGAAACGCGTTCAAAGATCAAAACAAATCTTACGGCGAGTAACATGTGATAAACTTTCAAAGGCTTTTTTCACTGATGAAAAGAGATTCACTGCAGGAATTATGTGAGAATGAGTGTTGTAGATTTTGAAAATCTACTTAAGTTGGTAGCACCTTATATTGTCAAGAAAGACACTAAATTTAGGTGTTCGATACCACCGGATGACCAATTAGCACTCACACTACGTTTCCTGACAACAGGAGACTTTTTTTCAACATTAATGTACACGCACCGCATCTCCAAAAGTTCCGTATGTAATATTATTGAAAATGTGTGTGAAGCAATCACAGCGTTATCAAGTGAAATGAAGGTAAGAAACACAGTTTACTTCAGGGTTGATAATTTTTATTTTTATTTAAAAACTGAAAATTGTACTTAAAAAACAGTAAAAAAATAATTTAGCTTTTCATTATTTGAAACAAATCCTAAAAGTAATAATCGCTAATCAAAACCATTTGTGGTTTCAAACCATCAAACATAATCAAAACCATATTATATATTGTATAATAAATATTAATATAATATTCAATATATAATAACCACTTTCCAATATAGACCATTTAATACTCAAACATCCTATCCCACAGTGTTACAGTCTCTCCAGAGTTTGAGGTACTAGCAGGTTGCAAAACCGCATAAGTAGTTGTCTGGTCCGAAGTGACATTCGATAAATCGTCGTAATTTCCAGTGTTAGCAGAAACACTGCAGTCCTCATCAGACGTAAAATTAGGAGGGATTGCATAAGATTGGGTAGGAGTACTTCGAGGGTTTGCATAAGATGAAGAAGGGGTTGGAGGATTTGAATAGGTTGCACCAGGAATTGACGGATTGGCGGATTGGATGTAGAATTGTCCATTTGTATTCGGTTTATTTCTGCATCATATAACACGGCGTTAATCTTATGTTTTGCTTCTGCTAGTTTTAAGCGGTATTTTCTGTCGCTCAAACTCCGAAGCTCATTTGCTACATGTTCACCAAACGCATTGAATTTGTCTCTTGGTGGACGCGTAGCCATCCTATCACCAATTACTTTCCTGTTTTTAACAATCTCTCCCACATCAACTGATTGCGTACGGCGTTTTTTTGTTCTCGAGTAGTTGGAGTTCTTTCCCGTGGAGATTGAATAGATTGCTCACTTTCATCACGATTCAAATGGTCACCTTCCACAAGATCATTAACATCAACTGCATTTTCTTGCTGCCCCTCTTCAATTACGTTCTGGAAGTACGGAAATATGAAGTGAATAAATAAATAACTGAAATGAATAAATGAATAAATATGAATGAATAATAAAATAAAATGAATAAAAATGAATATGAAGGGGTTTATTTTTATTGCTATATAGCCTAAAACAAATATTATGGTTTTTGCCACCCCACGTCTTTTCTTTGTTCTAGTGTGTAAGTTTATCCGTTGACTGACATTTTACTGACTATAAATTCTTTGCCCCAACCTGTTTTTATTCATAACATTCGTTTTCATTTCAGCTTCCCCAGAATGAAGATGAGTGGTTGAAAATTGCTGACGACTTTGAAAAAATATGAACTTCCCCCACTGCTTAGGGGCTTTGGACGGAAAGTATGTGGAAATAATAGCACCATCGAATACTGGAACTGCATTTTACAATTATCATACAAGCAGACATTTAGTATTGTACTACTAGGGGTGGTTGATGCTAACTACAGGTTTATCTATGCTAATGTCGGAATACAGGGAAGAATCTCTGATGGAGGTGTATTCAAACACACATCCCTATACGAAAAATTGTTGAGAAAACAGGTGAATATACCACAACCAGCTCCACTTCCTGGAAGAACAAGAGAGACTCCGTATGTTTTCGTTGCCGACGATGCGTTCGCCTTGGAAGAGAACGTCATCAAACCTTTTCCAGGTCACTACCCTCAAAATTCCTGGCAAAGGATTTTCAACTATCGTGTGTCCAGACTCAGCCGTAGAGTTGCCAGACGTCCTTTATTTCAAAGGACAGTCCTTTATTTCGATCTCTTGTCCTTGTCCTTGTCCTTTATTGAAGCGTCAAAGGACGGCATATGTCCTTTATTTCTATTTTTATGTCTATTTCAAAATCATAAATAATAAATCCTGTAAGAAATTTATTATAATTACATAGGTATTTTTTTGCGTTTTGTTCCTTGACAGAGTAGGTAACCATTATCATTGCATCGTTAAGGCTTAATAAGTTAATAACAGTGTAGGCTCATTGATTTCTATGTAGCCGCAATAGATAATTCTGTGAGCTCTACTGCAATAAGCGGAGTGCCCCCACAAATGTGTACGACAACTTATTTTTCCATACGCTGCGTCGCTGAAAGATACAGTAGTGGTACTGCTCTCGTCTATATTCAAGAACATTTTAAATATAGTAAAAATCAAAGATGTTGAAATAAATATTTATCCTATAACATTTAAAAATTTTTTTGGGAGC